>JADRCD010140420.1:0-15758 GCA_019843815.1 Montemys delectorum | reverse complement strand
AAGAAGAAGAAGAAGAAGAAGAAGAAGAAGAAGAAGAAGAAGAAGAAAAGAAGAAAAAGAAGAGGAGGAGGAGGAGGAGGAGGAAGAGGAGAGGAGGTAGAGAAAGAGGAGGACATGAGAGAGAGAAAAAGAGAAGTGGAGAGGATGGCCAGGAACACATGGAGGGAGAGAGGAGAGGGGGAAGGGGAGAGAGGAAGAAAGGGGTTGGGGAGTCAGAGAGAGAAAGAAAGTAAGAGAGCAGAGGAGAGACCAAACAGCCCTTTACAGAAAGCCAGGCCTAGGCTGTTGCCAGGTAACTGCTGGGTGGAGCCTATGAAGACTGCTAACAAGTGTGTCATTCTTATTTCCTGACAAACCATGCAGACTACCAGGACTTCCATGTTTTGGAGTATACACAAAGTTCAGAACTTCAAGGTTATGAATAAATCTTAATAGTATACTTTTCTTCACTTCTTGCAGGCCTTCTTGTAGGCATTATTGCCAAGAAAAAATATTTTCTAGTTCCTACATTGAACTACAACATAATGTGTTCCGCTGTTTGAAAGAATATGGAATTGGTATTTTCTCAGACAATAAATTAGTGCTACATAAGGGCCTAGTTGTAAGACTTCATACACACACACACACACACACACACACACACACACACAAACACACACACGTGCGCCAAAGCTACATTGTCTTAATCACCTCGGAATAGTGAAAAAGAGGAACAGCATTCAAATTAGCTTTATAGGTGGCCAAGGGAGCAGAAAGGAGTATGCTAGAAATTACAAGAGAAGTAACATGTGGATTACACATGGAGTAAGTAAGTGTCCAGCCATTCTCTTTTGAGATCCTTGGGATGCAGTGAAGAAAATCTTACCTGTTGTTACATGCCCACTCCCTCTTTAGAGACAAGACCCTGTGGCCTGGAATTCAACCTTTGAAGAGTACTCAAGAAAAGTGTTGAGGACCAGATACTCCCTGCTGCCATATCTGTATACGCTGATGCACAAAGCTCACACAGAGGGCAGCACCGTCATCCGACCACTTCTTCATGAGTGAGTGTTGCTTCTCCTCAAGAAGAGGGTCTGGGCACATTTGTAAATAACAGTTTGTATTACAGGGAAGAGAGTTATTATATTGGGTTTTTCAGGTTCACAGAAGACAATACAACATGGAATATAGACTACCAGTTCATGTTGGGCCCGGCCATCCTGATCAGCCCTGTTCTGGAAAGTGTGAGTTTCTCAGCATAAGCCATGCACCTTCCAATCACATGATCCAAAGTCACAGGAAAAATTTTTGTTTAAAATTAAAAAAAAAAAATCTTGAGCTTCTTTGTGTGCACACATGTACAGATATTAGAAGACAGCTTCTAGGAATCAGTTTTTCCTCCCATTATGTGCCCTCTAGAGATCAAATTCATGGTTTTCAGGTTGCTGACAGATGTCTCTACCCACAGAGACATCGCACTATCTTCAGATAAAAACCATTTTATATATATTCATGTCTTGCTTACCTCATTCTTTCCAAATAAGTTTCTAGAACATCAAAAGGAGATATATAACCACAAGACATTTGTTAATAAAAACTTTTCAACACTGATTTTTTTATTTTAGAATTCTATGTTCTAATATCATTTCTAACTTATTTAATTAAAACATTTTTCTGTGTATTTAAAGGGGTATTTTCTTTTTTTATTAGATATTTTCTTTATTTACATGTAAATTTCTCCTTTCCCAGGTTCTCTTCCAAAAAACAAACAAACAAACAAACAAACAAAAACAACAAGAACAAAACCCTTTTGCCTCCCCACTCCCCATGCTTGCCACCCCACCCTCTCCCACTTATTGGCCCTGGCATTCACCTACACTGGGGCACAAAACCTTCACAAGGCCAAGGTCCTTTCTTCCTATTGATGATCGAATTTGCGATCCTCTACTATACACATGCTGCCAGAACATTCAGTCCCACCCTGTATAGTACTTGATTGGTGATTGGGTCCCTGGGAGCTCTGAGGGTACTAGTTAGTAATTGTTGTTCATCCTAAGGGGCTGCAAACCCTTCAGCTCCATAGAACCTTTCTCTAACTCCTTCATTGGGGATCGTATACTCAGTTCAATGGATGGCTGTGAGCCTCTACATCTGTATTCGTCAGGTATTGTCAGAGCCTCTCAGGAGACAGCTATATGCTTGTCCTTCCTTCAGTCTCTGCTCCATAGTTAATCTCTGCAACTCCTTCCATGGGTATTTGGTTCCCCTTTTTAGGAAGGAATGAAATGTCCACCTTTTGGTCTTCCGTCTTCTTAAGTTTCTTGTGGTTTGTGTGTTGTTCTTCCTGTAATCCAAACTTCTGGGCTAATAACCACTTATCAGAGAATGCATACCATGTGTGATCTTTTGTGATTGGGTTACCTCACTCAGGATGATACTCTCCAGATCCATCCATTTCCCTAAGAATTTCATAAATTCATTGTTTTTTATAGCTGAGTAGTACTCCATTGTGTAGATGTACCACAGTTTCTGTATCCATTCCTCTGTTGAGGGACATCTGGGTTGTTTCCAGTTTCTGGCTATTATAAATAAGGCTGCTATGAACATAGTGGAGCATGTGTCCTTATTACATGTCGGAGCATCTTCTGGGTATATGCCCAGGAGTGGTATAGCTGAGTCCTCTGGTAGAACTATGTCCAATTTCCGGAGGAATAAAGGGGTATTTTCAAAGTATATTCATTAAGATTTTTCAAACTCATGACATCACTAATAACATTTCATCTTAATTTTAATTATATAAAAAGTGTTTTAAAGATCAATATTGCTTCCTATTTGGATTTTAATAGTAACACACTGATTTTATGTTTCAGAACATGTTTGAGATCCATGCTTATTTCCCCAGAGCCCGTTGGTATGACTATAGCACGGTGAGTTGAAATGCTTTTAGGAAGAACCAAATGGTGCTGTACAGGCTAGAGAGGTGGCTAAAACTTTTCCCTAACTTCTCAGACAAGAAAGAAATGATTTCTAATCTTTCTGTATAAATGAGGATTTGCATAAAGACATAGAACACATGTAAGCACCCATATCTCCCACTGTCTACCTTGTACCTTTTGTAGACATGTGCAGAAAACATTAGGTTTTCAAAGGTTTAAAAAAAAATGAAAATAGATCTTTTCTCTCATGTTTATAGTACTTTACTGATCTTCCAGTATGCTCTCAATAAGGAAGAAGTTTTAGAAAAAATATAATTCATTTAATTGATTTATTTTTCACCATTTCTTATCTATGTGCTTCCTTCTAGGGATCAGGCAACAATTCAGCAGGTGAGTGGAAAACACTGCCGGCCCCTCTGGACCACATCAACCTTCACATCAGAGGAGGCTACATCCTGCCTTGGCAAGAGCCTGGAATGAACACTTACTACAGGTATGATGAAGCAGTGTTTGATAGCTTGACTCTTCACCAGGGTAGATAGAGACATAATCAAATTACACCAAAACCAAATTGCAGAGGAGTTTTGCTGGTTGGAATCTATGGGTACTTCCTGATAGTACTTAGAAGACAAGATCATGAATCCACTCCTTGGGTGATCTTTTACTTGTGCTCTTGTGTCGAGAGCACAATTTACCAGAGTGAAAATTCTCTTGAGAACACAAACCTATGTTCCTCCTCACGTTATAGAAAGCGGGAGTATTCAGAGCTTCACTTGTAGTGATTACACAGGAATTTAGTACCTAAAACTTACATTGGTAAACTCAAAAAGAGATTTCATAACACACACACACACAGGCACACACACACAGGCATACACACACACACACACACACACACACACACACACACACACACACACAGGCAGTCTACTTTCAGCCATTGATGAAAAGCACGATTTTCCTGAATCATAAATAGAATTTGTCTATGTGAAGACAAGAAGAGGTTCTGGGTGGGTTAAAGAAATAAAGGTAAAAATAGATTGGGTAGGTTAAATTGAAACAGTTTTTGTTTGTTTGTTTGTTTTTGTTTTGTTTTGTTTTGTTTTTTTGGTTTTTCAAGACAGTTTCTCTGTCCCTTGCTGTCCTGGAACTCACTCTCTAGACCAGGCTGGTCTCGAACTCAGAGATCTGTCTGCCTCTGCTGCCTGCCAAGTGCTGGGATTAAAGGCGTGCGCCACCACTGAAACAGTTTAGTTAGCTCATGGAAGGCCGTGAATGACATCCTAAATAGTTTGGGTTTTAGTCCCTGGCACCTGAAAACTGTTTTCTGAGATTTTGTTACTAAGAAATTGATGTCACATCATATTACTGTACTATTTCAGTGGGTGTATTGGAAAGTACACGTATTTGAATATTGAAAGTTGAAGTTGACAAATGCTTCATTAAACTTTAAATGTTCTCCTGACTTGTATCTTATATTTTATCTCACTCTATTTTTGTCAGTTTATGAACATTAATACATTAATTTTGTTTCTGGATAAGAAATGTTTTCAGCAGATATTCTTTATTCTTACAACCTACAATCAAGTAAAAAATAATGACTTTTTTTTATAGCCGACAAAATTTTATGGGATTGACTGTTGCTTTGGATAATGATGGGAAGGCTGAAGGCCAGTTGTTTTGGGATGATGGACAAAGCATTGGTGAGTACGAATCCCCAGAGAGCCTGCATATCATTCAGAGCAACTTTGTCACAGAAGCTCAGCATGTATCAGTGGGACCAAAAACCACATCTCTATGTTGGCTGCTGCCAAAAAGTCAATGGGGTTTGGGGAACTTGTGAGAATTTGCTTGCTCATATATCCTCTACTGCAAGTTATTGTAGTTATTGGTTCCCCAATCTTCTAAGTTCATGAGCGTGACATGATGGATTCAGGGTTGATCTAGCCTCCCCAAACCATCCCACTATGATAAAACAGTGTGCACGCAAATATCAGGCTAATGATGAAGTCATCCTTGTAGGCCAGAGATCTACTCAGGTTATTTTCCTCATACATAGGGAACCTCATGAAATTCTTGGTGACACAGAAGTTAAGAGCTGCCATGAGGTATAGCAGAGGATGGCCAAGTCAGTCATCAATGGGAAGAGAGGACCTTGGTTCTATGCCCCAGTGTAGGGGAATGCCAGGGCCAGTAAGCAGGAGGGTGGGATGGTGAGCAGTAGGAGGGGGAGGGAACAGGGGATTGTTTTAGGTTTTTTTAAAATTTCTTTCTTTTTTCTTTTTGGAGGGGAACCTGGGAAAGGAGATATTGTAAATAAGGAAGACATCTAAACAAACAAACAAACAAACAAACAAACAAAAAAGAGCTGCCATGAGCTCTTTCTGCCATTCTGTCTTCAAGATGAGTTTTCACTCATGCTATTGTAGATAACTGGTACCCGTCATTATCATGAGAACACCCTCTTGCTCAGGCATTTCTAAAGAATACTGGCATGCTGGTATTAACTTGCTCTCACCTTTATTGATCTTCCAAAATGTCACACTTTCTGATATTGTAGCCTATTTTCTTCATTAATATAAGGATTTCTTCCTTCTAGTTTTCTTTATTCTCATTAAAAGCATGAAATACCCACAAAAGTTCTAATGGTAGAAAATTAGAAAAAGCATGTATTTAGGTATAATGCTGTATTGTCTTTGTTTTTCTGTTGTTATATGTCTAAGAAAATGCTAAATTTTTATATAGCTGAAAACAGAGCAGATTTAATTTGTAAATCTAGTTTATTTTTATTGACTGTAATAGCAGGCACACAGCTGGATATTAGGAAGTACTCCTTGTGAGCATCATTACTTTTTTTTTTAAAAGAGGACTTTAAGGTTTAATAAAAAGTTGTTTTCCTGGAAGTACACTGCACTAACAAGCATAATTAAAGTACAATATTCTAAACTCACTTGAAAAATGCTTCTCTGAAATTTGATATACAGCTATGAATAGTTATTTTCACATATTCTCAGTATTTTGGATTGTGCTGTTATTAATTTTGCTTCATGACTATGTATGACATGTTTTCAGAGCCATTTGCTGCATATTAATTATAATTATTATACTTAAAATATTTCTTTTTTATTAGAAATTTTCTTTATTTACATTGGAATTTTTATCCCCTCAAAAAGTCCCCCTATCCTATTCCCCCTTTTCCTCCTCACTAGCACACGTGCTCCCACTTCCCTGTCCTGGCATTCCCCCTACCCTGGGGTATCAAGCCTTCAGGAGACCAAGGGCCTCTCCTCTCATTGATGTCCCACAAGGCCATCCTCTGCTACATATGCAGTTGCAGATGCATGTGTAGTCTTTGATTGGTGGTTTAGACCTTGGGAGCTCTGGGGGCACTAGATGTTTCATATTGTGGTTCCTCCTATGGGACTACAAATCTCTTCAGTGAGCATCATTACCATGACCATATCCCATGAAGAAGATACTCTAAAGTTTATCTAACTATAATTATTCTCTTCATATGGTGTTATTTTTCATTGTTATAAATTGCATTTTGAATATTAGCTTTGTATTTTAGGTTATTTTCCAGAATATATGTCCTTAGTTGAAATTTGCATGAATATACTCATTTTAAGAATATAGTTCTTTATTAAAAATTTTAAAATTAAAATATAATTACATCACTTTACTTCCTTTTTTTCTTCCCTCTAACTCCTCCTACATCACTTCCCTTACTCTTTCTCAAATTAATGACCTTTTTTTATTTTATTGTTGCTACACATGCACACACACATATATATACACACACACATTTATAAACACAATTAGCACAACCCAATGGATTTGTTTTACATGGCTTGTGTGTATATGCTTTCAGGGCTGACCACTTACTATTATATAACCAATTAGGGTTGCATCCCTAGGAGAATCTAATTTTCCCTACCTCAGTAGACATTAGTAACATGTGCTTCTTTATCTAGGGGTGGAACCTCCTGAGATTTCCCTTTCTGTATTAGCATTGTGTTATTATTGTTTAAGTCTTGTTTAGCAGCCATATTTTGTAGGTATCACAAATGTAGTTTGTTTTTCTTTTTAGGAGAAACAAACAATGAGATTTTTTTTTAACCTCTGGTCTCCTATAATCTTACTGCTCTGTCTTTCAGATGTTGTCTGAGAAGTTGTATTGTAGATATATCTGTTAAGGTTGAGCTGCCCATGATCCATTATGCATTATGCCCATTTATGGATTTATTTCTCCTCCTCCTTTTCTTCCTCCTCTTTTTCTCCTCATCCTCTTCCATATCTTTGTATTCTTCATCTTTTTCTTCTTTTATTTTATTATGTGTCTGTTTGCTGTAAAATGAAGATGCTTTAATGACGGTTATGGGCTACACAACTACACATAACTATGGGTATAAGAATCAGTTTTAAAATGCAGTTAGGAATTACACTGGTCTAGTAAAGTTGTGGTAGTAGGTTCTTTTTTATGATCTATGAACTCATTAGTCCCTGGTAGTTGTCTAGGTTTCTGGTACTAGATATGACTTCCCTCCTATTGAATGGACCTGAAGTCTGATTGGATAGCTGCTGGTTACCACTAAGATATGAGTGTTATTATTGTACCTTAGGGATATCTTGCCATGCTAGTTATAGTTTTAGTTACTGAAGGCCTCAGCTGAATAGGACTATTTGATTGCTCTCCTCTCTTGACAGTTTATTGAGTATTGCTGGTACTATGAAGGCTAGACCACAGGAAGGAGAGTTTAAGCTCAAATCCTCTGAGCCCTATGTCCCATGTATGTGGTCTATTTAGCAAGAGTGATTTACCTTCAACCTCTGAGAAGCAACCAAGGGTACAACAATAGTTTGGAGAAATCTGTTAGACTAACTCAAGTGATCATTTTCCATGCCTAGTCCTGATCCTGTTTTGTTTTCATTTTAGTTTTTTTTTTTTCCGTTTGTTAATTCATTTGATGTTGTAATTGGGTATTTTGTTTGTTTGTTTGTTTGTTTTGTCAAATAGTCATGCTAGTTAGTTATGTCAAGTTGACATGAGTTACAGACATTTTAGGAGAGGGATCCTCAATAAAGGAAAAAAAATCCTTAGCGGCTGTCCTATGGGAACATCTGTGGTATATTTTCTTAAATGTTTGACTTAGGAGGCTCAGAACATTGTAGATGATGCCATCATTAGGCAGGTGGTCCTGGGATGTGTAAGAAAGCATATGCCAGATAAGAAGCTGAAGTGGAAAGGGGTATTCTACTTTCCTTTAGAGTTAGGTACCAAACCTAACAAGGGCTTGCTGATTATCCTTATTGCTTCTTAGGAAGACGAAGCATACCTCCTTGGTCATTGTGATCCACTTAAGATATTTTGGACTCAATATGAGATAATCTGCTAGAACTGAAGCAGATAACTGTTTATTCTTTTCTTTTTGTTTTCAGATACATATGAAAAAGGAAACTATTTCTTGGCTACCTTTAGAGCAGAAAAGGTAAGGCTACCTTATTGAGTTCATAAATGCTTTTCCAGTTACCTACAAATTAGGCATCATCATCCACTAGCTGTGTAAATGTAATACCTTAAGAAGAAATACTTCCTACCTTTACTGCCTAATTTATGTTATCGACAATAAAATATGTAAGAAAGTATTCCTTATTTTACACTTATCCGGAATACCATCATTATTTGAAAAAAAAAATTGGAGCTCATATTATCCTGGGAGAAGGGAATGGATTCTTCAATGTATACCTTATTTCTAGGGATAAGACGTTTTCTAGCTGATCACATTTTGAAGTACAAATGTTACATAAGTTATCCTTTATGTAACACTCTTTTATAGTTAGCAACTTGATGGCTTCATTGTCAGAAAAATATTTGACAGCAAAAGTTAGTGAGTTCATGAATATACAAAGTTCAGATGATCTGATCTACACTGACTGGATCATATGCATCTGCAGATAGCCACCTGTCTATTGCTGGGCTTGCATGAGCTTGACTATACTTCCATAGCTGGTGTTCATCTGACCTGAAGCTGAGCTAAAACAACATTATATGGGATTTCCGAGAATCACTTTTTCATGATTGTGGAATATCATAAAGTAGAAGTGAAGATGTAACCTTTATCTAATATCTATACCAATAAAGTCATAGGAGGCATAAATTGAGGTAAAAACTTGCTAGCCCAGTGAGGTAACTTTATTTTCTTAACTATATACAGAATATCTATGTATACACCTGATTCAACAACTAAGCTATTGGCTCTTTAGAAATCTCTTTCTCTCTGTGTCATACTATCAAGTTAGTCTAGCTCTTTCTTGAACTGCTCTAAACCCAAGAGAACTTCTTAGCTCTCCTTCCTAGAGTAGTGTTTTACTAGTGTCCTGCCAGCTGTTTCTTTGTTGTTTCTGGAAGCCCAAAGAGAAAATTCCTACCTCTTAACATTTTATGGAGCTCCTTCCATAAAGAAAGTGACCCTAATAAAGATCCAATTGCTTATTAAAAAAAGTCTCTAAGCTCCTCCTCCTACACCCCTGGCAGGCTTGTCATCTTCCTGGTGGATGAAGGAATGCCAAGCCAAATAAGTAGGGGCCCAGCAATTTCCATCTTTAAGGTGGAGTGTCTTAAGGGCACCCAGATGATTTTGCCTCAGGTCACAGAATGGAGAACACAAGACCCCTCCCACTTGCCTTAAAATAGGCAGAAACTTTCCCTTATTTAGCATTCTTATCTATAGAGGCTTTTACAGTAACACTCAAACTACAACTTTTTAGGACACAACTAACTGCCTCTGACAAACCCGATATCTATTTAAGCTTCTACATTTTGCATGGTAGTTTAATCCCTGGAAGCTTTGGGGGCCTCGTTGGTTGATATTGTTGTTCTTCCTATGAAGTTGCAAACCCCTTTAGTTCCTACAGTCTTTGTTGACAAATAGGTTTTCTCTGTATAATGATCAAATATCTTGTAACATAAGGGGCTTGAGAGATGGCTCAGTGCTTAAAAGTGCTTCCTGCTTCTGCAGGGGAGCTGTGTTTGGTTCTTAGCACTTCCTCCAGGCAGCTTATACCCACCTGTAACTCTAGTTCCAGAAAAACCAATGTTTCTTGGACTCTCAAGGCATCTGCATCTATAGAGTGCACATAAATTCACACAGGTGCATACACACATATACATAAATCAATAATCACATCTTTAAAAATTAGAAGTGGAAATATCAAGTTCTTTTTTAAAAATTACATTCTGTATCAAATTGACTGATTTCTCATTAGCCAAGGATACACAACCAAGCCAAGAAACAGGGGTTGGGGTGGGGCTCATCATGTCTATTTCAGAAAGGCAACATTATAAGAAATACATGGAAACTGACAGTTATAGAAGAATAGATAGTTAGAGGCAACAATGCTATTAATATATATTAACATGTGGGATGATTCCATGGACAATCTGTCTTCTTCTCCTGAGAATTATGTAAATCATTCTAAGTCAAATCTAGAATCTGCTTATTACTTATCCATTGACTTAAAACATGGGGTACTGCAGCACAAATTAACTGCAACAGTGCTCTCAAATATTAGATGTTTGTTCACTACTGCCCTGTCCTGTCTTACAATTATGCATATTTCTGGGTTAAAACTTGGCATTTTCTTTTTGTTGTGTGGTGTGTTGTGCTGGCTCCTAGATCTGATCACTCTGAATGCCAGTTAATCTAGATTTCTCTTAAAATACAGTGGCCAGGATTGAAAGCATGATTGACACCTGTATTATACAATATAGTACCCACTGCTCATCTGTGGCTGTTCCATATTTGAAAATGTGACAAGCCTAATTTGAAATATTCAAATGCTAAGTTTAAAGACAGAGAGTAAAAGATTTCATGAGTATTCTTATACTGAATACACCCTGAACTAACTTAGAAATACTAGGTAAAAAGAATATATTTTAAAATTCTTCTGATTCTTTTTACTCTTTAAAAAATGTATCTGTTAGGAAACTTAAAACATAGTTTATTGTATTCCAACAGCAGACGAGTTGTTAGAGAGCCTGACACCACTTCTTAGAAAAACTTTATTATTTCTTCTGGTGGGGATAATTTGTGTTGAATTTTAAAGATACATATCTCCTTAAAATGTTCCTTTCTTTCTCTGTGTATCCTTGGATGTTCTGAAACTCAATTTGTAGGTCAGGCTGGCCTTGTACTCTTAGTCATCTGCCTACCACTCTCTCTCAAGTGCTGGAAGTAAAGGTATACACTACCACTGCCAAGCTTCATTATTAATTTTAAGCGAGACACTTCTGTCTAGTTTTTCTTTTTTATAATATTAGCATTCATTTAAATAATTCCTAATTCTAAAGTTCAATTTTCTTGTTATTATAAAATAATAATAATGAATTCTTTTATAATATTTGATAAATTTTTTTTTCACTCTAAAGATGAGATTGAGATAAAAGAAACTCCCATCTTTCTCTGGGGTCTGGGTGATCACTACTATCAATGTCGCTTTGGCTAGTAAACCAGCTTGGTGTTGGGAGGGGGTATATATAGCATTTGCACATTTCTGTAGTGTGAACATTTCTTCCAAGTAGCTTTCAAAATTGAAATAAATTTGACAATAAGCTCTTAAATCAACAAGCTAAAGTCTAATTCTTTTCTTCTAGTTATATATCTTTCCATGAATTTTTCACCTTGGTTCTGTGTGCCCAACCAGTCACAAAATGTCCTATTGTATGTCTATTTTTAATGAAAGATAGTTACATGTGTGGATGTTCGAGAAGGCTAGAGAAAGACATCAGATCTCTTAGAGCTGTAGTATTAAGTGGTTGTAAGCCTGACATGGTGATGAAAACTAAATCTATGTCATTTAGAAGGACAGCAAGTTCTCTTAATCCCTGAGCTTAACCTCTATCTCCTTATTTATTTATTTTGACATGGAGTCCCATCTTTTCTTGCCCAGACTGATTTTGAACTTGCTGTGTAACCTAATAGGATTTTAATGCATGATACCTCCAACATAGCCTCTGCAGGGCTGGGATTACAGTCATGTGCCATTATATTTGACTTTGTTAGTTTTTCAAGATATAATGGAATATTTTTTCTCTTTCTAATGTTATCATTAGAATCAAGCAACATACAGCTTTACTCTATTGTCTTTGCCTCCCTTTTTTCCCATAGAATTATAATAGCCATTGAGAATCAGGAATCACCACACAAACTACTGAGACCCCAGTCTCAGTTAAGCAAAAATTGTTTATTGAAGACATATGCCAAGATTGATTGATCAATCAGGGTCACAGCCTAGCCTTGGAAGCTAAGACTGGACCTTGAACATTTTTCAGGGCCAGTATATAAAGAAAAAAAACTATAAAACCCACAGTGAGTTCATGTACAGGTGCAGGAAGTGCTGTCTGGTGGTCAGCTATGACTCAAGCTATTTTGACTAGCTAGACAGAACAGTGCTAACTGACATTTATTCTGATTGTTCCTAAGTAGATCTTATGGATGTGGAATTTATTAAGATTAACAAACCTCAGAATATATAGAACATAACAGGGTATGTGGTTTGCTTGACTCTTCTCTTAGTCAAATTATTTTTCTGTTAACAATATGAAACAGCTGGCAAGCATATTACAGAAGCAATAGATAATTGCTAGCAGGCACAGAAAAAAAAATTGCTACAGCTATGCTGGGATGGTGGGGCTGGGGGGAGGGCAGGCAGCAACAATAACCTTGTTTTTAATCAGGATTGTTTCACTGTTTACTTTAACACCTGTTATACTAGTCCTTGTCTATCTGGCCCCATTACTTGTCCAATTCTCACTGCCTGTAACACTCAAGTGTCCTTCTAGGACTTCCAGAGTTCCACATCTTCATTAATGCTTTTCATGTCTACTCATTCCCATAGTGACCTTTCTTCCACTTCCTTAACACCTATAATATTTCCTTTTGCTATGATTTTCATTTTGCTTTAGTTGTATAACATTTCATAATTTATCTCATTTTAACTCATTGATTCATAACTACTTTTGATCATAATTTAGACAATTTGCTATGTTCCTTGAATATCTTCTTAATTCAGTGACAGTTTACTATGCTATTACATTATGCCAGCATGCCATCAGTCTACCCATCTATGTTACTTAACTCTAGGAAAATGGATGACTCTATTTCCTATAATCATAATTTTCTTATCTGAAAAACATATGTAGTGATGCTTTATTATAAGAATTAGTATGAATACACTAAAAATAATTAACAGAACCATTTTAAGTTCATAAACTTGTCTTTGACAGGTTTATTAATATTCTCCAGATGAACAGAACTGATAGAATAAACACACACACACATACACACAAACACAAGAACACGTATAGAGAGGATTTGTTAAAGTGGCTTATAGGCTGTGGCCTGCCTAGTCCAGTAATGGCTGTCTCCTGACTGAAAAACTAAAAATCTGGAAGTTGTTCAGTTCATGAGACTGGATATCTCAACTGGTCTTCAGCCTATACTGGAGTCTCACAGCAGTAGGCTCTAATCCAGTAAAGGAATGCCTCATGTGTAGCATAGACAAATTCTCCAGAGATAGTGTAGACAAGCAAGAAAAAGAAAACAGCTTACTTCTGTCTTTTTATGTGGGTTGTCATTAGAAGATATGTGGCCAAGCCTTAGGGTGGGTTTTGTCACTTCAAATAATACAATCAGGAAATCCCTTCACAGGTGTGCCCAACTAGTTTTAGTTGATTCCACTTATAGTTGAAAATCAAGATTAGCCATCACAGATATCATAAAATTTATCGTGGCTGGTACTTGGGAACTATGTCTCTATGAAATATTTAATAAAAATTAGAAATAAAAGCAAGTACAATAAGAGCAATTTAAAATATTTTCATATTGCAATATAGACCATAGTTTACAACATATGTATTATATATGTTTTCTTCTTATGAATTTTTATAGAACAGCTTGAAAATCCAGATCATACATAATCAGTATCTGAGTGACACAAATCCACTGAAAATTGGATACATTAGAATCTGGGGTTTAAACTATACTTATGTGGTACAAGTCAATTGTATCTACAACAACCAGCAATTCACCCAGAATAATTTCACAAGTGAGCCCTACAATCAGGTATGTCTGAAAGAAATACTATCATGAACTCGGATTATTGTTCTATTAAATTGTCTCTGCTACTATTATATATGTTATACATGTTAGAAGGGTTGCACATGTTTCTGAAGATCTGTGAGGATGTTGTAAAGAATACAACACTGGTGGTCTTCCCTTTGTAGTCTGACAGTGATGACTTGTAGCCTGATGACACCCTCTCTCTTGTATTTACTAACAAATTGGATTAGGTTTGAACAGCTTGTTTTCCTAGGCTACCTAACAAAACATAGAAATATTCTTTCTCAGAGGCTAAAGCCAAGGAATGTCTGTGAAATCCCTTTCTCCTTCCTGCAGTATGACCAACCCTGAAAAAAATTAATGGTTCTTTGTAAAGCTTCAGGTTGGCACGTAACTGTTACTATTACCATTTGATTATGTTTCACTCATAATATGAAATGTTTATTTGCCTAACAAAGCAGAGTGTCATAAATATCAAACTATCAAGACTATTACAGTGACAGCTTTGTCTCAGCTACGGAACCAAGTGAAACCACATTTTGCAAGAAGGGTTACTGATAGAATAGCAACCAGTGTAATGGTCACTTTAGAATCTGAATAGTAACTTTAGACCATGGACTAATTAATTATAACTAGATGCAGTGGCCCAAATAGAATGGTTTAGAGACCTGGAAACAAATAGCTACAACCTCTGCTTCCAAATGGAGAAAATAGTGTCCTACTAGCATTGAGATTTGGGGAAATGACCAGTTTGAGCACCCATGTAGATCTTGTGCCCCTGTGGACTTCTTTGTTACATACTTAGATAAAATAATATGTTCCTTGGATTACTGGATTCAAAATTACTGTAAAAGTATTGTTACTAATTAACCTAGCTGCAGAAAATCACTGAGTACTATTTGGGGAATCTCTATAGCATGTTCAATGCCTGCTATATGCCAGGCACTGTCTTAGCATTGACAATAATGAGGACATGAAACTTATCTGCCATCCAGAAAGAAAAATGTCAATGTTAAAAAAAAAAAGATGAAAAAGTGAAAATAAATGTTAATTTTAGCCACAACTGTAAATATTTGAGAACATTAGGGTTTGGACATAAGAAAATGTAAAGAAAGATTTCTGGCACGTAGTTACACAGAAAATACCTTACCATGGTAATCTGGGACCAATAGAAAGTGAAAAGATTTGTATCATGGACTCTTTTGGGAAAGAAAGAATACATTTTTATCTTTTGTTAAAGTAAAGCTGAATAGTGTCTTCAACATGATGTTTAATAAATTCTAATACATCAATGTAATCATTTTTTCTTGGCAGAAACTAACAATTCAATTGACTGGAAAGAATATGGCCCTAAAAGATCTGACTGAGGTTACTTGGGTTTATGGAGATCCTGCGCTTCCAACACCGAATACAACCAGTGTATTGCCCACAAGCCCTCACCCATCTGAATCTAGCACTGAAACTGTGACCAGTCCTGCTCTCATAACCACACCTGAAATTATAAGTAATTTCACAACCGCACTTCCTAATACAACTACACCTTTCCCTACAAGTCCAACTACTAACACTAGTGATGTGATGCCTGTCACAACCACAATTCCTGAAACAAGTACTGTTGACAACACAACTAGCACCACATTTCCTGGCTTTACCTCATCTTTTCCTACAAGTCCTCATACTAACACTAGTGATGTAATGCCTGTCATAACCACAACCCCTGAGA
>JADRCD010140419.1:0-30073 GCA_019843815.1 Montemys delectorum | reverse complement strand
TACACAAAATTTTCCAAATGGAAAAGGTACATAAACAAAAATGATAAGTTTGAAAATCATTGTTTTTCCTAATATTCAGAATACATATGTATCTATATGTATAAATATGCAAACACACACACACATGCACACAGATTGAAAATGGAAAGGATATGAACTGTTTAAGAGAAGCAAAGAGAGCAGCAAAGAGGGAAAGAGAGATAAGGGTGGGTAGTGATGAGGTAAATATGGCAAAGGGAGAAGACACACGGATGATAAGGTGATAATGAAAATAAGTACTTACGTACTACCTGAAAAAGTAATCTTGAAAAGGAACAGATACATATCATGGGACCATGCAGAAGAATGCAAAATCATTTTCTGTGGGAACATTTTCTACCTGGTATATCTGATCCCATGTGGCAGCATAATGATGCCCTGTGATAGTGCCAGGTGTAATAAATCTTGACTTGTGCAAAGTTATGAATTCTGTGCTGCATAATGCATCTGCTTTATATTGAAGATATATTAAATGACAGCTTCAGTGTACATGCCCACTCATGTTTTTGTGAATAAAAGCTGTCTATACTGAGTACAAAAAGGATTTTAAAAATGTGGACCAAAATATTGGAATGCTAGAAATTGAAATCATGTTTGATTCCTCTATCACCCTACAGACACCTCATCTGACCCTCAAGTCTTTATAATCCTCCTGTGAAGAATTTCATCTGAGTTTCATAACAGAAAATAAGCATATGACTTGCATTATTTATATGTTCTCTCTCTAGAAATGAATAAAAGCAAGAAAATTTAATATTTTACATTACATGTTGAGCATTTCTTATGTAAAGTGCTGAAATCCCAGTGCTCCAAAATTTAAAGGTTTTAAGCTTCAACATGATGCCACAGCTGGAAAATTCCATACAGATGCAGCAAGAAATTTGTATGAAGTTGTCTTCAGGCTCCTATATAAAGTGTATATTAAACATAAATCAATTCTGTGCCAAGATCTCTGTCCTAGCCTCTTGATTATTTATAACATATATGCAAATTATCCTCCACAAATCTGAACTCTAAAGCACTTTGATTGTAAGCACTGTAGATACCAGGTTCCCACCATGCATTTTCATCTTAAGAGTAACAAAGTGAGCATGTGCTTAGCCACTATTCTAACTGTCCAGTTATCGATAGTTCCACTGCCAGGTTTTTGCTTTGGAAGGCTTGTAGGACTAGAACACCTTTCTCAAACACACATTTTGTAACCAAGGTTCAAATTCCTGATACCACCAATAACCCTCTTGTTGATCTTCTGCACCTTGCTGTTGCCTTTTCTTGACACCTAACTATGTTGCTCCTCACCCATGATGTGGTAAGAGTGTCTTTCTGGGCTTTTGACCCTTTAGCTGACAATTTGATTTCAGGACATTGTATTTAATTCTATCACATCATTTCTCTCTGAGCACCTGTTTCCTTCTGGCATACTGTTGTCCACCAAAAATAATCCAGAGCATTCTATATGGCATTTAGTGGTCAGGTTCAAATTTACCATGTTTTTCATGTCTGCTAGTAAACCACTCATGGATATGTGGTCACTTCCTCCTTAAAAGTCCATGAACATTCTACTTTTATAGTTTCTCTCTTTACTATGTTCTCTATCTTGAATGAATTCTCATATTTTCATTATCTATTCTTCTCCAAAACATATGATCCTAACAAATAGACAAAGTCTTCACTTTTATAAAAAATCATTTTCTTATTCTCACTGAAAGTTCTAAAATCTTTCTTCTGGCAATCTTAAACAACTGGAAGAACTTCAATTTTTCCTCATAATATTAGAATTCAAAATAATAATTTAATATTTAAATACTAACTTTCTTATTTAATTATGACCACTTGTATGACTTTTTAAAGAAGCAATGATATTTTCACTCATATGCTATGTGTCAGCAGATAAGTGGTTTAATTTATATCAGGATTTCATTACATAACTCTGGCTCGCCTGGATCTCACTATGTAGTCCAAGCAGACCCCTAACTTACAGAGATCTACCTTCCTCTGCCTCCAGTACTAAGATTAAAATCCAGGCTTTTGTGATTTTATGGCCATAGTTAATAGGGGATATATGATGATCAGTGTTATCAGTCTCATTGGATCTGGAATCATCTAAGAGACAACTTCCAAGTGTGTCCAAGTGTACCTGTGAGTGATGTCTTGAGTAGGTCAACTGAGGTGGGAAGACTTAAAGTAGAAAGATAGAACATCTGCCCATATTTGGGTTCTAAACTGTACAAAAACCCCCAAAGCTAGCTGAACACAAGTATTCATCTCCTTCTGCTTCTTAACATGGATGCAAGGTGACTAGTTGACTCAAGTTCCTGCTTCTAGGACTGGCCCCCCATAATGGATTATATCCTCAAACCCTTCCTTCTTTTAGTTGACTTGTTGAGGTATTTTAATCATATCATCAGGAAGAATAACTAAGACAGGTAGCAGGACAAAAGAGAATGCAGTAGACTAAGTATATGAGATGCTACTCAGATGACAGAGACAATAGGTGGTGTAATACTAATCCAGCAGTAGTATGCCATCTGCTCAGATTAGGATGAAGTTTTAAAGGAAAGTATCATTAACAGAATTGCTGATGTTAGGAAAAAAATAAAATCACCTCTGTGGTAAAAAAAAAATTGCTGATGTAAGGCACACATTGTATGGTAGAGATAAATAGGAAGACACCAACATTGCTGGTTAGATCAACTACAGAATTAGAGTTGATATCAACTCTAATGCAGACAGTCAGCATTTAGTGTAGAATCTGGGGGTTTCATATTTAGGCTTTACCCTCTTTAATTGAAAATTGATTTTTGCTCACATAATATATCCTGATTATGTTTTCCCCTCCCTCTACTTATCCCAGTACCCTACCACTACTACTACCTCCATGCTCATCTGGGTCTACTCTCTTTCGGTCTCTCATTAGAAAACAATCAGGCTTCTAAAGGATAATAATATCATATTATCATATCCTATCATAATATCATAAAATAAAACAAAACTACCACATTGGAATAGGACAAAACAAACAAACAGAAGGAAAAGTGTCCAAAAGAAGGCATAAGAAACAAAGACCCACTCATTTGTATATTCAGAGTCCAATAAAAACCCTAAACTGGAAGCTATAATATGTACTCAGAGTCATGTAAAGAAAAAAAGGAGGAGGAGGAGGAGGAGGAGGAGGAGGAGGAGGAGGAGGAGGAGGAGGAGGAGGAGCAGGAAGAGGAAGAGGAGGAGGAAAAGTAAAACAAAAATAAAAATAAGGATAAATAATAATAAATTTATAAAAATTGTGACATGATATTATAAGGCAAGCAACCTCCAAAGATGCCATTGAGTTAGTTCTCTGTTGACCATCTACTGCTGGGCATGCATAATACCTATAAGAGTAGTTTGTCTCCTCAATAAGTCTCCCTTGGAGGAAACTAAATTTCCATTTGCAAGTGATTCAGATTTAGACTTTTGATGTATGGATGTGGAGCAACATGTTAAAGCACAGCTGAAATTTTTCAGAGGGTTACTATTATGAAATTCATGAATTAAGGAGAAAAGTCTAGACTGGAAAATAGTATAAGAAACAAATCCCTGGGGGCTGGTGAGATGGCTCAGCTGTTAAGAGCACTGACTGCTCTTCCAAAGGTCCTGAGTTCAAATCCCAGCAACCACATGGAGGCTCATGACCATCGCTAATGAGATCTGATGCCCTCTTCTGGGGTGTCTGAAGCACAGCTACAGTGTACTTACATATAATAAATAAATATAAATCTTAAAAAAAAAAAGAAACAAATCTCTGGAGTTCTCAGTGTCATACATACTTGAAGTCTTGAATTGGCCAAGAAAACAGGGAGTGGGCATAGAGAAGGGAATAGGGTACTACAATGTTTGAAGTTTGGAAGAAACACAATATAGGAAAAGAGATAGAATAGTAGCTAAGAGAGGGCAAACGGTGTCCATGACCAAAAAACAGTACATTTATAGTAATGTAGTAATGAGGAAACTAAGCTTAGAGATTCAAGAATAAGAGAACATTGACTGGTCACATATTCTTCAAATATCAAATAGGGTATAAAGTGGGACAATAACATTAGATTTTACAACATGAAAGTCCTTGACGACTTTGATGGGTAGAATTTGCTGGAAAGAGATAGTAAAAACCTTACTGAGTTGAACTAACTGGATGTCAAAGATGCATTGGCAATGATGAATATAGAGATATTTTTTAGAGTATTTTAAATATGTTAGAATAAAAAAATCAAGTGGCAGTTGAGAAGTGAGATTAGGATGCATGCTTTATAGTGAGAAATAAGGGCATGTTTGATGACATCCATTCATGGTTGACAGCAGTAATCTAGTAGAATAAGAGAAAGCAATGGTGTGAGGCTCAGTTTCTGGAAATGATTGAGCAATGTTTTTGAATAGGAAATAACAGATATGTGTGTGGTAATACAAATGAGGGCTTAGCCAAAATAAACATAGGAGGTAGCAGAGCAGCCACAGAGGCTACAAACAATGGTAGGCAGGCAGTCTGGCAGCTTAACCTTGATAAATCATGTGTCTCATTATGTCTGCTTTCTTGTTGTAAGAATACAAGGAACAAAGATGGGTGAGGTGTATGCTTTGAGAAAAGAGAAAATTATATGATGCACTGTCCTTGTGAGCAATAGAATAGAAAAGGAGAGTGGTGGTGAGATTTGGTATGTTAAACTCCCTATTTGAAGCCCAAGGTCCCAATAACTTAGGTGTACCCATTGTTTTTCCTTCAGACACCTTTAAGTCCATGACTACCAGAGAAGAGAGGCAGAAATAAGGAAATAACCTAATCTACACTGAAAGTTGGCTGTTTTTCCCACTGCGTAATATGAAGAAAGATAAATAAAAATGAAGCCAAGGATGCTAAGTCCCTGACACAGGACAGTACAGAGGTGACTGCTGGACTCAGGAGCAGGATCCAAGAGAATGAGAAATTGTTCACATCTGTGTTAGTTACTTTTCTGGCAATATGATAAAACATCATGGTGAAGACAACTAAAGAAGGAAAAGTTGATTTGGTTTATAGTTCCAGAGCAATACGAGTTTATCATAGTGTGGAAGCACAGTACCCAACAGCATGGATGGAGGTAGGAGAAGGAAACTGAAAGCTCATATCTTCAAATACAAACAGGAAGTTAGGGAGCAACATGGAAGTGTCACAGGTCATTAATCCCAAAGCTCAACCCACAGTGATGTACTTCCTCCAGCAAGGATATACCACTAACCTTTGGGAAGCCAAGAGGTGGATGCAGCTACATCTCATTCTGGGTACCTATTTAAATACAAGAAGGGGTGTGATGGTTAATGTTGAGTTTCAACTTGGTAGGATTTAGAATCCCCTTGGAACCAAATCTTTGGTCATGTCAGTGATTATCTGGACTAGATTAATTGATGTGAGATAAGCCATACTAAATGTATGAGACTTATTCCATGGGCTAGATACATAGGAGAAAACCCTCTGAGCACAAGTATTCTCCACTCTTTGCTCAGCTCTTCCTTGTGTATGCAATGTGCCTGGCTGACTCCTGCTGCTATTCTCTTCCCACCAACGGTGGGCAATTCCTTTGGAAATGTGAGCTAAAATAACCCTCCCTTCCTTAAGCTGCTTCTGTTTCGGCAATGAAATAGATAACTACCAAAAGAATCCATACTCCTTACAGTCATCATCTGGTGGGAAGAGACCAACCTGACTCCCAAGGAAAGCAGAATTAACTAGTATTCTAGGTATGCTTCCTTGTACTGGGCCAGCATTATCCCATGAAAAAGAACCAACCAACGAGCTTAATATTTGTCATCTGTGTTACCAAAAAGGAATAGTGTAACCTATGAACTTGCCTAGGTGACACACACAGAGAATTGGACTGTAGTCTTCTGGCTTTATTATAATTCCTCATTCTTGCCACTAAGTCTAATTATGACAGTTCAAATATTCTTATGAAAAGTGATTAGCAGGCATTTTGTAAACCTCATCTAATGTAGGCTTTACATTTAAATCAGCAATTTGCCATATAACAAGCAGGCATTTGATGCATTAACATTACACTGTGGTGCCAGGAAAGGGAGAAAACAGTATGTGATGATGACATAAATCATTTAAACAAAATACATTTAAACACCAGCAATAAACACTAGCATAATGAATGAGAGACTTTAGAATATATGCATATATTGTGATGTCACATTTTAAACATCAACACTGTATGAGTGAGGCTGTAAGCACAATCAGAATGTGAAAGAATACACAATAATTAATAAAAATTTTATTAATTATTGAGAATCTTCTAATAATTGAGAATTAATAGTTGAGAATCTTCTTAAGGCTGAGGGTATATGGGAAAGAGACAATGTCATGTTCTTAAATATACCTTCTTTTTTAAATCTGAAATTTATTTGGACAAGTAAAAATGGATGTTTTGAATCAGGAGGTCAATTATGCCAGAAAGAATCCACGTTTTTATACTTCAACCAAACATTAGAGTTGATGGTTGGCATTACTGATCAGTTAAGGGGGATTTTATCTAGTTGTCTGAATGTTCCCACCTGCACTTAATGCTCCCTAACACAGCAAAACAAGGGGTAAAGCAACATCAAAACTTCTTTTTTCTTTTCACATACCTCAGTTATTTAACTAACATCAATAGAAAAATGTTCTGATGTGCAAGCCCTGAGTTTGCACCATCCTCACTTGTGGACAAGGCTTGGGAAAGTTCATTTCCTTCAGTCTGGGTTTCACTGCTCAGAAAATGAGGAACTTGATTCGGATGAGTAGTTTCAGCTTGGCCTCCTACCACCTTGGCCATCCATTGCCGGGTGAGTCACCTCATCTTAATCAGCTTATCGTGTCTGAGAATGATGGAAAGTACCACTCGAGGATGACCTCAAATAACATTTTCTGAAAGCACAAAGAGCAATATTGTCCCTAGTAGAACCTCAGCACAGAGTCCCGGGAGCACAGGGACGTTGGTTTAATAAACGTCATTGCTTCTTGCTTGGCTTCATTTTGGATTGACACTTTATCCTAGACAACATAGGATAAGTTTTGTATTTGTAGACAAAAGATAGGAAGGTGTTTCAGAGAAAGATAATGTGGGAACTATGAAGCAGGATCTTGCTAAAATTTTAGTTCATTCCAATACCAAACATTCTTTCTATCTGAATGTGGACTCAAGTTCAAAAATCAGATATTAAGGGGTTAAGGGTCATTGGTATATTCATATTACACCTTGGTGCCAGAAAAGGATGAACCCACTATGTGATGACATAGATGCCTGTGATAGAGGTAACACATGATGAGAGATTCATAAGATGTCTATACATTGTGATGCTACATTTTAAACACCAGCAAAGGAACACATGTCATTTTTGCTTTCTTTCAATAACTGAGTTCTGATTAAGCACAATCTTTCAATAATGCAAAGCTGTACTTTCCCGATGGCTCCCTAATTTGATGGTAAAAGCTGACTTTCAGATTATTGAATTTCTGTGACATAATATAATGACTAGGAAACCAGAGATGGAAAATGTGTCTCGCTCTACCAGATGAGCCCAACTATTTTTCCCCTAGCTCATTCTCAGAAGCATCTTATGTTTCCATTCTCATCTTTACTATCCTATTAATTGACAATCACTCCTGGAAGGGGATTTGAGTGACTATTATGGGGCAACTGTGAGTCTACCATTCTCTCATTGTTCTCCAGTTCCCACCGCAAGCTCATTTCCTGCAGTTGTCAGTAAATACATTGAATCTGATTTGGATGGTAGCCTTGGGATTTCCTACAACTTCCTCTGATGAGCAAAATGAAGCACTGCTGGTCCCTGTTCTGGGCAGGAGCATCACAAATGTAAGGAGAAAGGTAACAGCATAGTGGATGGAGGAGCTAGCTTAGGATGAAGAAGGCAGCATTAACACAATTCCATGCTAACGGGGAACTCCATGGACTCCATCTCTTACACGTTGATGGTCTTCAGGAATTAATATACAATGACATACAACTCAAGAGCAATTCTCTATGTCACTTCTCTTCATCTGTCATTCACACAAAGGTCTCAGGGCTTCCTTAAATAAGAAGAATAAAGTCTCTCAATTTAAATCGACCACTGAAGAGGTCAAATTGCCTGAGATACAACTACCTATGGGCTACAAAAGGTAGACCCTGTTTTAGAGTTTGAACTTTCTGGGAAGAATAATATAATTAAAGATGGATGCTGATTGTGTCTATGACAAATTAAGAACAACTCAGTAACTCACTGACTAAATTATTTTCTTGCTCCTTGGGGGTCATGTGTCAGAAATCAAGTATTGACAGGGTTCTTTGCTTCTGAATTTTCTAAACAACAATCCATTCATTAGCTGTATTTCTACCTCTGAAAATCATCCAGCCTTCTTAGTTTACAGTCTCTTCCTCCATTCAAGGCTATCATAGCCTCTTCAAACCTGCTCCCTTCCTGATGCCCCTGTGTCCCCTGGGCACTTGGCAGAACTCCTGTAATTATGTTCATCTTACTGTGGCAGTCAGGGCTCCCCTTAGGAGCTTCACATTAGTAACATTCAATGTCACTTCTGTATGCAAAGCAGCATTAGCCACACATTCTGTGAATAGGACCTTGGGCATTCTTGGGGGAGGGGGTGCTGCTATTCTACACACCACATTAAAACATAATAAACTGCTCTAATTTCAGTAGGGAATCAGAAATGGGAAGAACTTATTTCAGGGAATCATTAAGCAATGACATATTAATTAACTCAGTTCATGCTCATTGGGGTGTCTACCATCGTACAGATTGTGTCATGCTTGAAGGTAAGAAAAAATAGGAGCAGAGTGTTTGGAAAGAGACTATTGTAGGTGTTACAGCACATACAAAGAGTCTGCAGTGAGGAGGCATGTATAGGGACTGACGTCCTATGAAACCTATGCTTTCATTGTAAGACAGTAGAGAATTAAGGTGTTAGGCTTTTCAGAGCCATCTAGAATAAGTTAACAAAGACATTAGTCTTTATTCTGAAAATGTCAATGTTGGGCTGTGACAAAAACTCAATGGGTAAGACCACTTACTGTGGAAAAAGAGTCCAAATCCAGAGCATCCACATAAAACCTGGACATTGCCATGCATGCCAGTAACTGTTGTGGAAGAAAAGACAGGAAGACACCAAGGACTCACTCCCAGCCAGCCTGGTTGACATGGTAAGCTTCAGACTCAATGTGAGACCCTGCCTCAAAGAAATAAGGCATAAAACAATAGAGAAAGATGCTCAACTGACTATTCGTATGAAAGCAGGGCTGTGTACATCTTTATTCACACTGGCACACACAGCATATACTACACATCAGCCCCCTAGTAATTCAAAGATGTGAAGGTAACTAGATTATTTATGTATTTATATACACTTAATTACTGCATGCATATTTACATAGATACATTTATCTATGTACTAAAGGCACTAAAGAGTAGCAGAGAATTATGTTGGATCCAGAATACTACCTATTGATCAATGTGTGAGTGGTAGGTTCAGGATGTTAGAGGTAGAGTCATAGATCTCAGACAATGAGAGGCCACAGGAGGGAAATAAGTGGTATTGACTGTAGACTTTAGGGAAGATTAATGATACAAGAATGAAACATATACTTAAACTGCATAGTTATAGTTAGCATTAGCATTCAACATGCATGTATTTAAAAATTATATATAAAGTGGTGAGAAATGAACTAAATTAAGACATTTTAAAAATGAAAACTTATTTTCTAATTGCATGTTTTTCTTAGTGTTGTAATTAACTGTAACATTTTCCCAAAATGTTTGTTGCTTTTTCCTGGGAGCAGAATTAGCCTTCTCTTAACTTGGTTAGACACAGTTTTTGGACTAACTAAATATATATCGTAAGTAAAAGCTGGATATTTTGGGACAGAAGCTTCAAGTCCCAGACTGATTTTGCTACATCTTCTGCCTCTTCCATGGCTCTTCTGATGGAGGCATCTGTGTCTACCCTGGCCCTGGGAGAGAGAGGCATGAATTAGATTTTCAATTGTCATGAGTAGGTTGAGTGAATTAGAACTGTAGCTTTACAGTTATGGGTGTGTTTTCAACTGGCTGTGTCATAGTTTATTGTATCCTAAATGTTGAAGTAATGTGTACTTTGTGTAAGACATTTGAATCCCCATTCAAGCTTTCTCATCTGCAAAATGAGGATTCAGGCTCTACTTCAAAATGATTTTTGTGTGTTCTGTATATTGGGAAAGTAGATTGGAAATGCAAAACCACTACACCATAGGGAAAAAAAATGGAAGCTAAGTGGGAGTTCTAAGTTACTTTTATAGAGTGGGGACTTAGTGCATTAAGAAGCACAAATCCTGTGCAGTGGATAGTGAATGTGTGGAGTTCTGGGGATGAGGAGTTTGTTGATATTGCTGTAAGCATCAACACTTAGTATGGATTTCTCAAATCTGAATGTTGATGACAGTGTAACACTACAAAACACCGTGTGGTCATGAGCAAGGTGACTGCACACTAGATGGTGGAAATTTCCATTCATTCTCTTAGATTGTGGAACTGAACCACTGCTAAGGCTTGGCTCTAAAAGTATCAAGCATGTGGAATTCAGCTACCAGGATAATCAGGTGATATACCTTGGCTTGTATCTGACCTACAGTAAAATAAATAGGCTTCTTTTGATCATTTCCTAAAGTTAGTAACCCTATTGATCATCTTGAGGACTATAGAAGCATTTTCTTTTTTTTATATTAGATATTTTCTTTATTTACATGTAAATTTTTCCTTTCCCAGGTTCCCCTCCAAAAAACAAACAAAAACAACAAGAACAAACCCCTTTTGCCTCCCAACTCCCCATGCCTGCCACCCCACCCTCTCCCACTTATTGGCCCTGGCATTCCCCTACACTGGGGCACAAAACCTTCACAAGGCCGAGGTCCTCTCCTCCTATTGATGATCGAATTTTCAATCCTCTACTATACACATGCTGCCAGAACAATCAGTCCCACCCTGTATAGTCCTTGATAGGTGGTTGGGTCCCTGGGAGCTCTGAGGGTACTAGTTAGTAATTGTCGTTCATCCTAAGGGGCTGCAAACCCTTCAGCTCCATAGAACCTTATAAAAGCATTTTCTAAGTCGATAAAAAAAAACTGCAAATACTTCGAACCTGATGTTATGACAATCTTGTCCAATTCCTTTATAAGCACGTACATTGTGTTATAATCTTCATCTATTTCACAAATGGCCAAACTAAAAATCAAAGATGCTGATATGCTGTGAGCTGCTGAAAAACTAAGGATCAGGGTGACTCAATGTCTTTGTTAATGAGTAATGCATCTCAACTAGACTTGGACCCCTTTTCCTATGTACACTGAAGGAAGATTCATATAACACTCTTCTTGATGACAGTTGATATCCTGTTAACTTTAAACTCTGCTCACATCACAGAGCATTACACAATTTATAAGAATCTCTAGGATGTCAATACATTTCAGTTCTCACTTGAAACTTAAAATATCAGTAGTGCCATTTATTTTTATTGGATGTGCTAGGAAAGAGAGATCACATTCACAGCAGGACATGTGTTCTGGTTATTTGTTATGAAGCTTTTCAGCAATAATAATTGAGTAGGTCATAGTCATCTTCTACCACTGCCAATTCTGTCTTCCCCATCCCTGATGGTCTTTTGGGCAGTATGACTGTGTGTCCTGGTGGTATGATTGATGATGTCTTCATTCAGATGACTCTTTACCCAGCCGTGCAATGTCTGATTGACTTGTGATGCCTCGAAGTAGTCAGGTACTGCTTTCTTTTCATACACTGTCTTCCTCAACAATAGAACCTTGTTAGCAGACTCTCCCCATTGATAACCTGAATCAGCCACCTCATCAAGTTCAAGGATATTCTCCTCTTCATGAAGGCATCAAATCATAAGACACAATCACTTGAATACAAATGTCAAAATTAAATTCAAGTTGTATGGATGGATATCTTAGTTGTGTCTCTGTTGGTGTGATTGAAAAACAAGCAAGCAAACAAACACAGCTAATGAGAAACTTAAAGGAGAAAGGGTTGATTTTTGCTCACAGTTCAAGTATAAAATATATCATAGTGGAGAAGTCATAGCAGTGGGGACTTAAGACACCTGGTCACATAAGCTGTTTAACTCCTTTTCCCAATTACACAGTCCAGAATCCCAGCCAAGAAATGACACTACACACAGTGGCTGGATCTGCCCATTTCAAATGTGCTCTCAAGGTAACTCCCTCCAGACATGCCTCAAAACCCATCCCCCATGTGATTCTTGATATCATTAAGTTGACAATTAAGACTGACCATCAGTGAAAATCTAAAGTATGGGCAAAAGCGGATCAACTACTCTTGTCTTTGGCACATACATATAGCATAATTTCTTATGATATGACCATAAGTTTCATTTCTAAACCCACCATCTGTCACCCACTGAGCTGTCCCATTAACTTCTGTCAGCCTTTCTCCTTTGTAATTAGCATAATTTCAAGCTTTGTCACTAGAAGATGCTGGTGAGACATGAAGGAAGAATGCTTCTACAGTCATACCTAGGTCCAATGTATTCATCTGCTCAGATGCCAGTCCATCATGCCACACCTCCCCAGAGATTTGTCCTAGCACTCCTCATAGACTTGCCTGCACCCATCACTGGAAGCAGCTTCAGAATGACCTCTATGATAAAGTACTTGCTCTAGAAACTAGAAAGCCAATAAGACTGGGGTACCCTTGTGTGTATTTCCATGGAACCCCGTAATGTAGTATTCCAGTAAGTACCACAATCTAGTATCCTCAGTAACGGATTTTCTCTGGCAACTCAAGAGTTATCTTCCCAGTGAGTTCAGCTAGGGCAATAATAGCCTTTCATAATCTAGGATAATGCTATTGCTGAGTACCTAATCTTCTGAAAGAAGACAACATAAATAAGCCTCTAATATGGCCCAGTTCCTAAGGGGACCATCTAGCCACCTGGTGACAGGTTGATTGCATTGGCCTTCTTCCATAATGGAGAGGTCTGAGATCTCCATCCACCAAAATAGAAGCATATTCTGGATATAGGTTTTCCTTCCTGCCTGTAATGTTTTCGCTGGCAGGCACTATTATCCATCATCATAGCATTCCAAACAACACTGTGTATGATAAAGGAGCTCATTTCACAGCAAAGAAATGTACAGATTGACTCATAACCATGGACTCAACTTGCAAAAGAATGCAGTACCATTATGTGTTCTGGAGCACTAGAGGGATAATTAACAACCAGTTATGGACACAATGACCAGACACTTTAGAGGGAGTGTAAAAAATTCCAAATTGCTAAGAAAGATATGTATGTTAATATAGAGAGTTTTTCTACTGTTGAACAGAGGTTAAAATGTGTGCTGCAGGGTTGCCACTGCCTGTCCTGTGATCCTGGAGAACCATTCCATAAATATGTCTGGCCCCATGCTAACCTTAATAATTAGATAATGTGGAAAGACTCAGTAAGGGGAGAGAACTTTAACTTCTGGCTCAGGAATGTTTCTTTTCTTTTCATAAGCTTCCAGAACCTGATAGTCTTGGAGAGCTTGTCATACCTTCTCACAGGATGATTTCTATAGTGGTTTGAATGAAAAACATACTACATGGATTCATGAATTTGAACACTAGGTCCCCAGTTAGTTATTTAGAAAGTGATGTTTAGGAGGTATGGCCTGCCTGGAGGAAGTTTGTCAAGGATAGTGGCCTCTGAGAGTTTATAGCCTCACCTCTACTTCCAGTTCACTCTCATGCCTTCATGTTTTCACTTGAAGAGCTCAGTAGTTTGTTCTGGTTATCTGCTGCCATGCCATAATGGTCTCTCCCTTTGGAACAGTAAGCTAAAATAAACTCTGTATCCTATAATTTGTTTATGGATCATAATATTTTATCACAGCAACAGTTTTATCTCTTTTGTGTTGGGATTCTGATTGACACAAATAGCATATTTTATTTTTGTGACATAGCACCTCAAAATTGCAAGATATTATCTCAAAATTGTGCTGTGTATCCCAGAAGTCCATTCCATCTGCATTTTAAGTCAGTTATTTTGTTTTATGAGGCCAAGATAAAAATAAATTAATCTGTAGGTCTAAACTCATTACAGATTCTTCACAGTAAAATGATTTCCTCGGTTAGCATCATCATAAATGGGGTTACCATGGTGATGAAGCGGTACTTTATAAGTCATTGAATGATGGTTCATTAAAATTATTTTTTGTGGGGTAAATAAATCTTTATTCAGAGTGTGTATGTTTCCACTAAATTAAATTGCTGCCCACTCCAGTGTGGAAGAAAAAATATACTAAATCTATCATGAGCTAGCAAGATGATTTCACATGTGAGTGGTACAATTTCAGTAGTTACCATATGATGTATTATCTAGAGTGAGGCACTTTTGAGAATGGAATGGCTAATAGAATGACAGAGGAATAAAGAGGTATAAACCAAGAATCTTCAGGAAATTCAAATGCAAAGTCACCCTCCATATTGGATGCTTAGCCTTAGTCTCTGCTCAAGGCACTGTCACTGCTCACTCTGGTGTGGGATGTGGGAGCTACAAACCCTTCATTCCTGATAGCAAACAACCATTGTGTGCAGACTCACACAGTGACAGATGCAAAAGAAGGACACTCTGTGAAATCCACAGTATATCCCCTGGTCTACACAACTGAAGGGAGTTTCACCTGTAGTATGGCCCTCAGATTCTCATTTAGTTTTTTCATTTGTTTGTTTGTTGTCTGTGTGGCCTATTTTTTTTTACAGCTGTCTTCATTCCTCTGTCAATTTGAAGAAATTCACCCACATGTTTTTACTCTATCTCAACTAACTTTCAATAATGACTTTTTGCAAAATCCTATATAAGCCAGTCAATTTATCTGTAATCACCACTGGCTGTCTTTTCTTCATTACAAATCATTCACACAAATTTCTTCCAAGATCCCTTCACAACTGCCCTATGATTGTTGATTCCTCACCATCCACACAAAAGAGGGCAACTTGAAGTTGCCCTTTACAGATGATATGGGAGAATAAATGAGCATCTCTATTTCTAAGTGAGTCTCTTGGTGCTTTTCTCATTATGTTAACTAGACCTGCAAAGCTGTACATAAGGCTGAAGGTATTAGTCTAGGGTGAAGAAGAGGCACAGGAGAAGGTAATATAGAGAGGGAAATCAATTTTTCATGTTGTCTGCCAGCGATTGATTTTGTCCTGGTCTAATAGATAATTTTATTTCACTAAACAATTGTTTTGATGATTTTCTGGTTCAGGTATTATCTGATAATAGCAGATAGAGGTTGCAAAATCAGTAACCTTATAACTCAATAAGCTTACCAGGGCCCTACATTACAAAAGGGGTTTTGAAGGGGGGTCAATTGTCTTAAGAGAAAGCATGAATCTACTCTAAAACCCTAAAGATCTGTGTGTTCAATAGCAGGGGCCTTTCTGAGGCTTCCCAGGATAACTCTGTCTTCCCTAAGGCTTATTGTACTGCTAAATTGACTGGGATAAACATAAGCCTAAAGCTGAAGGGCTGGTGAGAACCCTTTCTAAAACAATATACTCACCAGGCTGATTGTGATCATCTCATTTAATGAAAGTCCCACGCAACTGTGTGTAGAATTCCAAATGGCAGTTTAAATCAAAGCCCTTGAAGACAAATATAAGACAGTTAATCACATAGGGAAAGTCTGTGGGGAAGCATGCTCAGTGAATACAGCCATAATGCATGAGAAAGCAAGAAACATCAAGGGAGTGAGGCTGGTGGAAGATAGCTGTAACCACAGGCTTGATCAATCTTGATTTGTGGTGCCCACATCTGAAGCATTCCCTCATCAGTCCACCACTGGTCACAGCCACCTTCTGGAATAAGGACATCCATTAAGATGTACAGATCATTGTTGCTAGACAGCAGGGGCAGTGCAGGGCGTGTTTGTGAGTCTTCAGCAACCACTATTTCTAGGAGGTATGGGTGGGTACATGAGCCTGGAAGAAAGTGTCCATGTGGAATACCAGCTTTTCTAGTGAGAATTCGGAGGAACTCTGTTGTTAGATAGCATCATTAAAATATACTAATAGGAGGGTGCGAATTTAGATATATAGATAGATAGATAGATAGATAGATAGATAGATAGATAGATACATACATACATACATACATACATACACACATACACACATACATAGATACATAGATACATAGATACATAGATAGATACATAGATATAGATATAGGGATGGTGGTATGAAAAAATACAACCAATAATGAAGTTGAATTCCATGTATAGGAACTCCCAATCTGTGTATCTACTTATAATCATATACTGTTCAACTATTATACCAGGAATTCATCTACGAGTATCTGTTACCCACTCACTCTCTCAAAATCTGTATCAAGTAACATAGCACACAGAAGAGCTAGGGTAGAGAAGCATGTCCCCCAGGTTTGATGTCAGGAAAGGTTGCTTCATCCTATGACACTGTGACCTTAGTAGCCAGAGAGGATAGTCAGTGGTAAAGAGCACGCTGCTTTTTCAGAGGACCTGAGTTTTGTTCCCCCCATGAAGGTCAGGTGGCTCCCAGCATCCTGTAACTCCGCTCCAGATTATCTTCTGGTTTCTGAGGGCACCTGCACTCATGTGTACATACACACACATACTTAACTCTTAATCAAAGCAGAAACTACACCCATGGCTCTGTGTAACTCTTGAGTTCTTATCCCAAACAAACAGAGCAAGAGGTAAGATCGATGCCTGGGAGGGTGAGCACTTCTGAGCTCGCCAACTGAGAAGCCCTGCTTCTGTTCATTGATATGCCAGCCAGATAAGCCATTTAGGATATTAATAACCATGTAATTATACTGTCAGGGATAGAAGCTATAAAAGCAAAGCCACCAAAAAGGATTTTGTATCTATTGCTACCAGAAAGGAGAGGCTGACTGCAGGGTCTGGTGGGACCTCAGAGATTAATAGACTCATATCTGCCCTACAGCCTTTCTTGTTTAAAAAAAAAAAAAAAAAAAAAAAAAAAAAGCACTTAAAAGTTACCAAGAGGTTACTTCCCTCTGTAGAGTGAGTCATATTTACCAAACTAACAAGGCAAAATCGGGCACCAATTTATTTGCCTTCCTGGGGAGACTTAGCAGCCAAAATAATGAGTTCCTTCCCTCATGCTGGGAAAATCCATTCAGAAGTCCAAATCAAGAGAGGTAAAATGATGAGCAATTGTCTGATGTGAATTGAACTTCTGTGAGGCACCAGGTACCAGACATTATGTTCTTGTTCCACCATTGCACTCAAACGATGATTGTACACAAGGAGTACCTGAGGACTAGTGGAGTTTCTGTGCCTTTGCCAGCCCTAGCATTCATTAGGGTGAACCTCCTCCTGTCTCTGTCAATAGACTACGGTACCCGCCCCCCTTAACACTCTACTTACGGACATTGACTTTTAAAATATTCCTGGAATTAAGATGCTGTATGTTTCATTTGATTCATTTGAGCTAGAGACAAAAAAAAACACTACTGGGAAGGTAAGACTTCGGGCAGCTTTGATCTGACCCTGATCCTGCCATTTTGCATGATTGGCATTAACTCTATGCAAGTGAATAAAACTCCCCAAACAACCATGCCCCCAAAGCACCCCAACAGAGAAGAAATTAAATAGAGCTGGCCATGCAGAAAGGGCTTAGAAATGCTAATCATCATTTTTTATACCAAGGTTAATTGTCCATTCCTTCTGCAGATTATTTATGATAATTGATCATGGCCTTGGCAAATAAAATCACTCCTGTTTTAAACCAACCACCAAAATATTCTTTCTGTTCACTTCTGTGTTTTTAACATTACATGAATTATATGTTCTTCTGCATCTTTATGTTAGACAGTTGCATGCTTTGAATTTCAGCCTCTGGAGTTTTGCTCCATTCTAAGCCTTTATCATTGGATGTGGGAGCTCCCCACACAAATTCCGCATCCGAGCAGTCCACCTGCTTCCCAACCACCGATGGTTGTAAGTTACAGTAGAAAACTTATTGGCAGGTTTCTAAATAATGTGGACAGGGAGAAGCTACAAGGGCTTTCTGAGTGTAAGAAGTTTATGAATCCCTTGGAAATGCCAGGATACTGCTTGATGGTTACAGAGGCCATAGGCACCATCTTCCAGGTACAGAGAAACACCAGATTGGATCTTGCAGATTTTCCTGATTTGAAAGAACTTCAGATTGACTTTCCTGTTCTTACTTGCACAAGAGCTGTTAAAATTTAAGTATGAAATCCCCTCCCCTCACCATGGCCACTTTGAACCACCATACCATTTCTACCAATGTGGACTGATAAGCTCCTAAAGTTCTGGGCCAAAATAAACCCCTCCTCTCTTATGTTGTTTCTGTTGGGTGTTTTATTGAGGTAACCTTCTGAGATAAGACACAGAGCCATTGACAATCCTCATCTCAGAGAAAACATGATACCCGCCCCCCTCCCAGGTTCAGACCCCCCAGTGACTTTTCTTGCTTTCCTTTATGGTAATATTTGTTTCTCAGATGGTTTCATGGACCAGCCAATGCCCGTCTCCCACTTCCACCCATGACATTCTGTATAAGCATCTATGGACCAACGACACATGGTCACCATTGGTGCAGCGATCTGCCCAGTCCTTCCTGCTACAGCCCCTTCCCTTCCCCTAGCACCATGGCTACATATGCCTATGCTCATGCTTCTGCTGCTCAGGATGGCCTTGCAACTTTCCTCTAAGTTGACTCTGGCTTTTTTTTTTGGTTCAACGTTTCTAGCCATGTGTGTGGTTTGTGCATGTGTATATGCATGTTCACAATATATGAGTATAAGTGTGTGAGCATGTACATAGAGGCCAGAGCTTGAAACCAGGAAACTTCTTCAATTATTTTGCTCTTTATTTATTAGGGAAAGGCTTCTCACTGAGCCCAGAGGTCACAGGTTTGAGTAGCCTGGCTATCTAGTTTGCTCCAAGGATCCTCTCATCTTCAACTTACAAGCACTGGGATTTCATGTAGGCCACTATGCCAAGCTTTTACTTAGTGTCTGGAGTTTCAAACTCCAGACATCTCAGTTGCAAAGCCAGAAAGTTATTCACTGAGCTAGCACTAATCTTAACTGTAACCCTGAGGTTGATTTATTTTTATAGAAAAGGTTTATATTCCTAGGAATAATCATGAGCATACACTACAGAGCTTCTATATACTCTATTTCCCCTGCACAGTTTATCTTGCTAGTACCTCATATGAATGTTGTGCTTTGGTACAATTAAGAAAGCATCTCAGGATTGAGAGTATGGAAGAGCACCTGCAGCGAATTCACAAGATTCTGGATTCAATCCTGAGCATCACAGCATAAGAAAGAACTGAAACTTAAGCACATTAACTACAGTTACTTCCATTCAAGTGCAACATGTATTCTCTACTACAAAGTGAAACAAAATTTTCAAAAGATTAGGCCAATATAGCTGGTCATTTAAAATGTATAATTTAAATGAGAATTACCCTTTAATATGTCTTAGTCAGGGTTTCTATCCCTGCACAAACATCATGACCAAGAAGCAAGTTGGGGAGGAAAGGGTTTATTTGGCTTACTTCCACATTGCTGTTTATCACAAGGAAGTCAGGACTGGAACTTAAGCAGGTCAGGAAGCAGGAGCTGATGCAGAGTCCATGGAGGGATGTTCCTTACTGGCTTGCTTCTCCTGGCTTGCTCAGCCTGCTCTCTTATAGAACTCAAGACTTCCAGCCCAGAGATGGCACCACCCACAAGGGGCCCTACCCCCTTGGTCACTAATTGAGAAAATGCCCCACAGCTGGATCTCATGGAGGCACTTCCCCAACTGAAGCTCCCTTCTCTGTGATAACTGCAGCCTGGGTCAAGTTGACACACAAAACTAGCCAGTACACATATATATAGGAAACATTTGGAACTTTGGCCAGGTGCAATCTAACAAAACCTTCAAGGAGATAAAATCATTAAACTACAGTCTATGTCTCTGACCACAGTGAAATTAAGTTAAATACAATGGAATAACAATCAATACAGGTAACAGAGAGCTAAACTGCTCATGGCTTAGGGCTTTGAAGTTTTTGTTGGTACCTTCACCTAGGGTACTTATAAGATGGAGAAACTGAAAACCAATAAATCTTGTAATAATCTTGTGAAAGACAGAAAGGACTGCCTGAGCCATGGATACCTTACAGACAATACTCTTAACCTGTTGCATTAATCATGAGAAGGTTCAAAACCTCTCAGATGTCTTTAGACCTTCCTTTTTGGGAGTTCCCATGTATCTGTATAGTCCTTCAAGATGTCTGAGTGAAGGCAGCAGCCTGATAGGGACCATGAGGTACCCTCTCCAAGAAGGAAAATCTGGACTCCTTTTCATCAGACTCCAAGGTCAGAATTACATAGCCACTAAAGGGATATATAACTGCACATGATTCTAAGTTCAAAGCTAAAATGAGACTTAATAGTAGCCAGTTCATCAACTCAATTCTGTTATCAAAGACTAAAGTGATCTTTCTATCTTTTTAATGAATTGCCACATTGTGTGTCTTTTTGCCAGCCCAAGACAATACCTTGCTTCCAATACCAACCTATTATCCAGGGGAAGAAGGGAAAGTGACTCACATTAGGGTGGTCCCTGCAAAATAAAAACCAAAAACAAACCAAGACTCTTCCCAGAAAGCCCCATTAGCCTTGCCTACACAGAGTGATGGAAAGTTCCCACATTTCGGGCAAGATTGGCTTCCACTGAGGCTTTTTGCTATTAGCACAAAGCCAGTAACTGCTGGGTAGGTCACCCACAAATCAAATCTAAGTACAGGAGTTAATGAGGTGTACGAAGATGTATCCACATAAGGTTTCCTTTGAACTAAGACAAAAATTTCTATTAAAAAAAATAAGTCAGGAAACTACTGGCTTTAACTACTTGAAAGATTATTCTCAATTATCTGTCTGCAACGCATGACAATATCCCTGGGTGGTGTGAGACGGTATATTTAAAGCTCCTAGGACTGAAAACCAGCAGGCACAAGATAAATCATGGTGGATTCTATATTTGTTTCTAGGTCCTTGCTGGCTCAGTTGGAACATTACCCTTGGCAGTGAAGAGCATTTTCCATCTCTGCAAACAGTTGTAAGCCAATAGGACCAAGGATGGCGCTGTGGGGTGCAAAGTGAGAAAAGCATGCCCAGCTGACCCAGATGGCACAGAGAAAGGCAAGGTGGTTGTCTTGGCAGGATTGGGGCTGGGCAGAGTTACGATGGACCCATCTAAGATCACGCACCATCCGTTCACATTTGGGCTGTAAAAACTGTCCTCACGTCAGACCAGTTGTCTATATGTAAAAGATTCTAATGCTTTCCTCTGTGGGGCGGTTCTCACAGCCAGAGTCCAGTAGAGCAGAGCCACTTTGAACCCCAGAGACCCACTGAGCATCTGTTCAGGAGGGACGGAAGGCGTTCAGTGAATTGCTCCTGAGACCATGGCTCAGATTTCAGCCCAGACCCCTCACAGCTGCCCCTGCAGGAGATGTGTGCTCTATCAGGCAGACACTGCCTCCAACTCCCAGCATTCTAGCTGGACCTTACACATAGTCATCTGACCACAAGCCAGGCATGCCACGCCCCATACAATAAAAAGGGTGGTTTGCCCCCTCCTCACTCTCTTATTCCCTCCCCTCTCTCTTTCTCTTGTTCCCTTCTTCCTCTCTCTTGCTCTCTCTCTCTCTCTCTCTCTCTCTCTCTCTCTCTCTCTCTCTCTCTCTCTCCTTCCTCTCCTTTCCTTCTCTCCACTCAACTAGCATATTTCCCCTTCCTACAATAAAATAACTCATTCATACATTGCCTCCTTTTTAATTAAGGCGCCATGCAGCAAACAGGCCAGGCCCCGGGAGGAGAGAGAGAGACCTGGGCCTCACCACCAAGGCCCCAGCCAGCCCTAGGAGGTAGAGAGAGACTCGGGCCTCAGCATCAGGGCCCTTTTCCCCCAGGGAGAGAGAGAGCCTCAGCAGGCTGGGCCTGGGCCACAACCCAGGCCCCCCTCCACCTCCTTGAACGGCATTCCTCCTCCTCGTCCTCCTCCTCCTCCTTTGCACCCTCCTCCTCCTTCTCCTCCATCTTTTCTTCTTCTTCTCTTCTTCTTTCTCCTCTTCTTCTTCTTCTTCTAAAAAATAAAAAAAAAATGTAACTTATTTTATCAACAAACAACAACCAAGGTTTTTGATCTGGATAACACCTCTACTGTCCCAATGACTTATTTTCTAAAGATTGAGCAAGAAAAGACTCATCGTTACTCTGAATTTCCATTAAATTTTTATGAAGAGTGAAGTTGAGCTTAATCACATCTAATTGTAAAATTTCAAATATTCATGGAATCTAACAGCTGAATTGAGAAAGATTAGAAATCATGTGGCCCAAGAGCTGGAAAATGTGTACTATTCTTGAGGATAACCCAAGTTCAGTCCCCAGCACCCAGATCAGGCGTTTCATAATTAGATCCAGCTCCAGAAGGGTCCCACACCTTTAAACTCTGTGGGCATACACATACCTACACACATGTGTCGCCCTGACACAGACACATAATTAAAATTAAAATATACATTTTAAGAAAAGAAATATTTATGCTACGCCCAAGGAATATGAAAAGCACCGGGTTAATCAATTTATCAAAAGCCAATTCTGGTAATAGAAAGCAGTAGAATCCATGGTTCTCAATCCTCAAGCTGGAGTGTACTCATCTTATCTAGCTTTGGATTTTCACTTTCAGCCAGAAAACCTAAAACAGCTCAATGTGTAGTGTCCAGGCAAGAAACTTATAGATCACCATGCATATAAAGCCAAATAAGAGTCTTTTCTTTGAAGCCAGAAATCTAGAGCAAGTCTTGCCCCCAAAGAACTCTTGGCACTGAAAGTCAGGACCACAAGATTTATAAAAGCACAAACCAGAAGAGCCACACTGACATCAATATCTGAATAGGTTAGGGGAACCTTGCGACATTTGTTTTGGCAAAACACATCAGTTGTTTTGGTTTTACATCTGGGCCATGAACAGGGTCATGGAAATGTCCAAATACGTTGCCAAGGTAGACGTGACTTTCAAGAGAACTTGGGGTTAAAAAGTGCTTGATTTAAACACAAAATGGAGTCAGGATAAAAATCAAAACAGCATGGTGCTACCTTGGTCACTTCGACGGTGTCACATTCCAAGTCACCTCTGTCCAGAACTATGATATGGTCATTCAGATACCCTGGCATGGCCGTGACAAGCACAGGAGGGCCATAAAACTGAATGAGGTTTTGAAATGCTTGTGACAATTGTTATCAGGTTAGCAAGAAAGCCTATATAGCTCTGCCTTAGAGTTTCTACTGCTGTGAAGAGATGCTAGGACCACAGCAACTCTTGTAAAGAAAAACATTTAATTGGGGCTGGCTCATCATTTCAGAGGTTTAGTCCAATATCATTATGACAGAAAGCATCTCAGCATCCAGGTAGTTATGGTGCTAATGGAGAAGCTGGGAGCTCTACATCTGCATCCACAGGCAGCAGAAGAAAACCACCATGCTAGGCCTAGCTTGAGCATATGAGACCTTAAAGCCTGCCTCCACAGTGACATACTTCATCCAACAAGGCTACACCTTATGATAGTGCCACTTCTTACAGGCCAAGCATTCAAGCACGTGAGTCTATGGGGACCATTCTTAGTAAAATCACCACAAGCTCTAAATAAGTAGTCTGGAGCAAATTATCCAGGCAAAGCCATGTGAAGAAACTCAGTTCTCTTGGTGTGGAAGGAATGTGGAGCCAGCCACAGGGAATGGAGGAGAAACTGGTCCACTCCTAAAAGACTTGTCTCATTAGTCATCACATTCAACCTAAATTATGCTTAAGGTAGCATTAGTGAAGTATACAGTGACCCTTAAATTTTCTGATTGAGTTGCTTTTAAGTTCTAGGTTCATGAGCTGAGTCAAAGGGTAATAATGCAAAGGGGCACAGATGGCTCAATGTGGAACTCTCTGTGACATTCCAGTGTAGGCTAACCCAATGGAAAGGGGTATGTTTCTGTCTGCCAGCCACCACTGGAAGATAACCCAGAGACCATTCCTCTCACAGGAGGTACATAGCCTGAATTCTCTGCTCTCTTTTTTTTTTTTTTACTGTAGCTGCTAAGTAGGTACCCTATCACTAAGCCAGACCCCAGACCCTCACCTTATCTTACATGCTTTCTGTGTATCTGTTTGTAGCTTTGCTATTCACTATAGCTAAGATACTAAATCATCCTACATCAAGGGGATGGTGGGCAAAGGAAACCTGGCTTAAGAACGTAATGGAATATATTCTACCATTAAAAACATTAAGCAATACCCCGCTACTTCTATTTGCTGCAAAATGAGAAGAGACCTAGAAGACACTGTAGTAAATGAGGAAAATCAGAGGTAAATCAGAAGTAAATCAGAGGCAAGTTCTACAAGCTCTCTCTTATGTGTGAACTATTAAAAACATTGGCATGTATGATCATGATTCTAAAGGCTGAGATGGGCCCAAAATGGGGAATCAGATAGGAAGTGTAAAAATATAGTGTAAGCAAGCTTTTCAAGTCCTACAGTTCAGTGTAGACTACCCTCAGTAACTTCATATACATCCTGTTATATGTTGTGTACTATAGCTAGAAAGAAGGTCTCCATGACTCCAAACAAACCATGTAGCAACAAGCTGGCTGCACAAGTGGTGGCACACGCCTTTAATCCCAGCACTTGGGAGGCAGAGGCAGACGGATTTCTGAGTTCCAGGCCAGCCTGGTCTACAGAGTGAGTTCCAGGACAGCTGGGGCTACACAAAGAAACCCTGTCTTGAAAAAACAAACAAACAAAAAAGATATAGCAACATTATCTTGACATTATATATTGCATAATTGCATCAAAATAACCACATTATACCCTATAAATACAAGCAACTGTTACATGTTAGACTAATATAAAAAATGTTTATGGAGATGAAATGCTAATGAGCCTGACTAGATCATTACATACTGTACACATAAATCAGAATATCACCTGGAATCCCATAAATTTGTATAATTAAAATAATAATTTATGAAAACATGTAATTTTAAAAATTATTTCCCTGAGATTCTAATTATATCATTTCTCCTTCTCTTTTCCTCCCTCCAAACTCTCCTATATACCTCTCCTTGCTCTCTTTCAAATTCATGGCCTCTTTTTACATTAATTGAATACATGCACCCTTTTTGTGTGTGTATAAATTTTAAAGACCAGCTTGGTGCCTGGAAAGCTAGGGCAATGTGTCATCTGAGATGTGACATGCAAGTGGAAAATGTAACATTTAAATTTTATGAGTATATCACCTTAGGTAACAAGGTAAACTTAGACTTGAATTGCTTGGTAACCAGGCTGGCCTTGAACTCACAGAGAGAACTCCTGCTCCACTTGTTAGGTGACCCACGTGAAGGCCAAACTGTATATTTACTACAAATGTGTAGGGGGCTAGGTTCAGCCCCTAAATGCTTCCTGGTTGGTGGCCCAGTTTCTGTGAACCCCCATGGGTCCAGGTTAGTTGACTCTGTGGATCTTCTTGGGATGTCCTTGACCCCTCCAGCTTGCTCAATTCTATCCTTACAAGGGATTTTCAGATGGCCACTTAAACACTTCAGCAGAGCTCCTGAGTACTCGTTAAAGTGTGAGTATGTATCCTCTTCAAGTTCTCAATGAGGCCAGGCTTCAGCCTAGCTTTATATACTGAGTTTTTTCCCTTGAAAGCAGGGTAATGTATATGTCTTTTTTGACTTGCCTCCCATTCGAAAAGGGTGAATTTCACCAATCACCACAGCTGCGAAGTAAACCACAGGTTTGTAATGAGAAGGATTGTCTTATTGGATTAGCTGCCTAGCTGCTAGGCACTGTTCCTGGGCCTATCTTCAACATCTTGTTGAAGGCCAGTACAGTAAATTTTGAGGAAATGGAAGGCCCCAGCTGTCCCAAAGACGAAGCACTCACCCAATCAGCAATGCTTATGCTAATTAGGGGGAGGATAAAGAGGTCCTGTAAGAGTGAGGCTTGGGAAAGCCCTCCTCATCCTTGTAGGTCAAGGTTAAGGGAAGTTCTGCTTTGTGACTTTTCTACTGCCGGGCCTCGGTGAGTTCTGAGTATGGCTAGCTATGCCACAAAGGCCAGTCTGAACTGGACAGACTTACACATCTCCTTTCTGGCTAGGAAGTTTCATCTTTTCTCATGGTGTGCCTGCCCCTCCTTCCAACTGCATCCTCCTGCCTTCGCCTTCTCAGAGTGATGCAGAAAGGAACCAAACCTCTGTAGCTCCCTGGAGGTCCTGCAGCCTGTAATTTCTACCCTCCTCACAGAAAAATATCTTTCCATACCTCCCTCATCTTTCCAAAAAGGTCTCTGGGAATTACATGAGTAAAGAACCGAGTCAGCATATTCTGAGAGAAAAAAAGCTAAGAAGTTTGCTTCCTTCCTCACCTTGCAGGGTCGGGGAAGAGATGAAAGACTCAAAAAGCCTAAGGCCATGAATTTGAAGGAGAGCCAGGGAAGGATATGTGGGAGAGTTTGTGGGAGGAAAGGGAAGAAAGAAACTTGTAACTAAATTACAATCTCAAAATCAAAGACTAACTCTACAACAGTACTGCAGAGGAAACTGGCTGCTACTGAGCCTGGGAAAGGGTATGAAGCCAGGAAGGGAATTTGTGCCCAACGGAGGTAGGAAAGGCCAGTAGGTAGGACGTTTCTTTGTTTTCTTCCTGTGTTCACTATAAAAGTAAACAGGGCTGAACTGTATCTAGAAGGTTCGGGGGCATAGGTGTCTTAATTCCATGCTATCCTCCTTCTGATGGGATGGCCGCTCAGCCTATACCCAGCAGGCACCAGGGCTCATCCGATCCTTTATTTTGTATTACTCTGTTTCAGTCATTGAGAGTTAAATGAGGGATGAGACTGAGACCTTAAACGGAGCCTTTACATAGAATCCCATTAAGCAAGTTAAATGACCCCGAAGTTCAGCCACCAAAATGGCAGCTCATCAGCTGTGAAAGATAAAAGACCATCAGCATGGCTCAGTTCCCATTAGTGCGGTTCATTTATAGGGGGATGGCTTGACAGTGATCAGGACACAGGTGATAAGGCACACCTGTGGACACATGGCTGCTCAGGACTCTGCCGTTCCCTCAACCTTTGCAACTAATAGCTTCAAGCTCCTTAAATAGAATGACAGATACCTTGTCGCTTCATATCAGCCACGGACCCAAAATGCTACGGTCCCATTTCTTCATTGTAAATGTCAGGCTGGGTTAATACTCTCTTGCGCCTCAGTGCAACTGGGATCTTTTATTCAGGAAACAAAGCAGGCTTCAATTGTTCTAGTGACTTAATGGTACTCTGTCGTCACTTTGTGGAGGGTAACTATAATTCTAGTATTTCTGAGAAGTTTCTTTATGAAATAGGCCCACATCACCCCCCACACACATACACACCCGTTACCCTCCAAATTCTATTGAGGAAGTGCTGCCTAAGAGTGAATCCGGTTAGGCTTTACTCCAAGCTCTGACAGGCTATTGTAGCAGGCTTTGACCCTCTAGTCTCACGAGTATGCTTATGCTCTCTACTTATATATGAAATACCTTTTGATTTTAGCTTTGTTGCCTCCATCCTTAGCAGTACTCCTATTACCTTATTGCCGTTGCTTCTACAGGTTACAAGTCCAAATAATCAAGGAAATGAGTGTAAGATGTATGTTAGAGTCATAGTCATTGGACATCAGTCATTACATGGACATCCTTGGATGAAGGGCAGGCACCTGCATTCCCCATGTGTGAAAGTGAAATGCTACCTTAACATTCAGTTTGTGTGGCGGTGGCCCTGGGGCCTACACTCTTGTTGGGATATAGCCAGTGCAGTTCCATTCAAGTAGCCCTTGGTATATGCTCTAAAGAGAAGCTTTACTCATAGAGGGCTATTCCGCTCCTGTTTCCTGAAGGAAGCCCCCTAGCTAGACCACTAGGCCCTTCAGTTCTTTAGTTTGTGCTGGATTGGCCTTCTTGGGGGGGGGGGGTAACTCCTGGTTCTAAGTCTGTGTCTACACACGTTTAATAATCCCTTGAACTCAGGGAAAACACCTGGTGTAGTGGTTTGAAGAGGTTTGGCCTGCATAGACTCAAGTGTTTGAATATGTTTGGCCCAGGGAGTAGCTCCACTAGGAGGTGTGGCCATGTTTGAATAGATGTGGCCCTGTTGGAGGAAGTATCACTGTGGGGATGGGCTTTGAGACCTTCCTCCTAGCTCCCTGGAGATAGCCTTCTCCTGGCTTCCTTCCAATCAAGATGCAGAACTCTCAGCTCCTCCGACATCATGCCTGCCTGCACACGGCCGTGCTTCCTGCCATGATGATAATGGACAGAACCTCTGAAACTGTGAGCCAGCCCCAGTTAAATGTTGTCCCTCATATAAGAGTTGCCTAGGATATGGGGGTCTCTTCACAGTAATAAAACCCAAACTAAGACACCTGGCCTCCACAACTGGAACTCCTACCTGTGGCTAAATGGCCCCCATCAGCACAGGTGTGGTTTATAGATTCTGCAATGCCGTGTGCTATTTGAGAAAGAGGCACAGTGGAGGCAAATACCTACAGTGAAACACGGAGCCTCACTGTTCACCCCTTCTCCCCTGACACATACACAGACACTGTTATCAGTGTATCAGATCAAACTCTGCTGAACAGGCAGCTTCAGAGAGCATGTCTCTTTTCTGGAAAGAGTCCTAACTGGGTTTTCTTGGAGGTACACAATGCCTGTATAGACCTATGTATGCGGGGCAATCTTATGCTTCTACGTAAGCTCCTAGAGCTCATTGATAGCTTGAGAACTCTCATGGAACACTGCTCACAGACGTGACTGCCTGGCATTGCTGGACATAAGGGCTGGTTTTTCTTAGTGAAGGGAGTACAGCTTCTTTCCAGTGGATGGATAGGTTCTCTGTATGGTCGCCTGGGCTTTGCTTTTCTAATCACAGACCCTATCAGGGAACAGTGGCCAAGCCACTACTCAAGGATTCGTTAGATTTGGACTTGGGGTAATACCTACACGAGGCAAACTTTGAGCACTTGGTATGAAATCAGAGTGTCTTGTGCTAACTTTTAATCATGGAAACCTTAGAGCCCCACCCTGAGGTTAGTCATTTCTGCTTGCCTTTACCCTGTCTCATGTTATCTAGAATTATTAGGACCTCTGGAGAAGAAAACTGCTAAATAGGATCCAGATTGGATATCCCCAGAGAAGCTGAGGCATAGAAATTGGTAGTGAGAAACTAGGTATATTCAGCCAACATTTTCCCAAGCCCTGAAAGCCACAAGTAGCCTGCCAGCGGTGAGGGATGACCTTATTTTCCTACCACAGGCTTACTTTCTGGCTGTCATGCAGCTTCATTGTCTTGATTAAGGCAAGTGTAGTAGGATACTCCTGAGTATAAAGGTCCACAGCTGCCTGGCAGAGTGCTATATAGATGAGAAGCTGCTCCCAGCCAGTTGGGGTTTATTCCTGTGAGTGAGGAGGAACCAAGAGCATCTATAAGAGTCATACATCCCTGTTGACTCTGGTGGTTCATGCTTACAGGGGCCTAGGTGTAGGAGTTCCGAGGTCAGTCATTTCCGCCCACAGTGACAAGGCTGAGGTGGGTGGTTTTACATAACTGCACTCTCCCTAAGGACCGCATTTCTCCCTACCTTTCACACTGAGCCTATGTCTTCTTATATCTGCTGTACCGGCTGCCTCGCATTCTCTCATCTCCCTGTGATCCACCAAGGAGCTTGTAGCTAACAGGGCATAGCTCTTGACAGGACTTGAAAGGCTTTGATGCTGAACTCCATCATCTTCCAGAAAAGATGCTTTGGGGTTGCATAGGAAGAAATTTAAGTTGAGTTAGTCCATGGGAAAAAAAAAAAA
>JADRCD010140418.1:0-11094 GCA_019843815.1 Montemys delectorum | reverse complement strand
CTTTCTTTCTTTCTTTCTTTCTTTCTTTCTTTCTTTCTTTCTTTCTTTCTTTCTTATTCTATAGCATACATTGGCCCAAACTCACTAACCTCATGCCTCTGTCTCCCAAGTGTTTCAATTATAGACATTCTACCTCAAAAGGCTTACTCACAGCTTTACTGAGGAGTTTTACCATATACAAAATTATTGAGGCTATTGCAATATACCTTCACATATGCATCATTTAATTTCACAAGACTCCTTAGTTAGTATTTTACATTGTGTTTTTCCCCATGAGATTTGACTTGCAAAAGACTGCTTTGATTAAATGAACTGGAAATTTATTGGCTCCTAAGCTATGAATATGAACAGAATACGTATTTTTTTGTCAGCTTAACTTTAAACACACGATTGAATGCTATCTATAAAAAAGGCACATCAGGTTAATGGTTCCCTGGGTTAAGTCTCTTCTCAGTGTTCACTTTTGCAGTGTCACCTGAGGTGTGGTTATAAATACATTAATAGTGACTGACTCTAGGCTTTCTGTGTATCCCAGACCTCTCCAAGTATACAGGACACCCAAATGTATATAGAACAATGGTTCTCAATCTGTGGGTCACAACCTCAAGTTATCAAACAACCCTTTCATGGGGGCCTTCAAAGAAAACTATAGTTGAAAACTATAGCTGTTTACATTATGATTCATAACAGCAGAAAAATTATAGTTATGAAATAGCAACCAAAATAATTTTATGGTTGGGGTTCACCACAATAGGAGGAACTATATTAAAGGGTCACAGCCCTAGGAAGTTTGAAAACCATTGATGTAAAGTAAGCAGTTGAAAACAAAATGTACAAATTGAACTTTGTATTTTCTCATCCATAAATTTATTTAGCTTCTTCATTCAGTAACTGACCCTGACAAGTAGTTAAATAAACAAAATCTACAATGATTATTCTCACTCTTTCCTCCTATTCTGATTACTAATGTCAGATTATTTAACTAAAGAGCATGTCTTCAGTTTCTGGCTATTATAAATAAGGCTGCTATGAACATGGTGGAGCATGTGTCCTTATTACATGTTGGACCATCTTCTGGGTATATGGCCAGGAGTGGTATACCTGGGTCGTCTGGTAGTACTATGTCCAATTTCTGGAGGAACCACCAAACTGATTTCCAGAGTGGCTGTACCAGCTTGCAATCTCACCAGCAATGAAGGAGTGTTCCTCTTTCTCCACAACCTTGCCAGCATCTGCTGTCACCTGAGTTTTTTTTATCCTAGCCATTCTGACTGATGTGAGGTAGAATCTCAGGGTTGTTTTGATTTGCATTTCCCTGATGACTAAGAATGTTGAACATTTCTTAGGTGCTTCTCAGCCATTTGGTGTTCATCAGTTGAGAATTCTTTGATTAGCTCTGTATCTCATTTTTTAAAAGGGTTATTTGTTTCTCTGGAGTAAAACTTCTTGAGTTCTTTGTATATATTGGATATTAGACTTCTATCAGACATAGGATTGGTAAAGATCTTTTCCCAATTTGTTGGTTGCAGTTTTGTCCTATTGATAGTGTCTTTTGCCTTACATAAGCTTTGTAATTTTATGAGGTCCCATTTGTCAGTTCACAACCCAGATGTCCCTCAACAGAGGAATGGATACAGAAAATGTGATACATTTACACAATGGAGTACTACTCAGCTATTAAAAACAATGAATTTATGAAATTCTTAGGGAAATGGATGGATCTGGAAAATATCATCCTGAGTGAGGTAACCAATCACAGAAGAACACAAGTGGTCTGCACTCTCTGATAAGTGGATATTAGCCCAGAAGATTGGAATACACAAAGTACAATCTACAAACCACAAGAAACTCAGGAAGAAGTAAGACCAAACTGTGGATACTTTGTTCCTTCTTAAAAGGGGGAAGAAAATACCCATGGAAGGAGTTGCAGAGACTAACTATGGAAGGAAGAACAATCCAGAGACTGCCCTACCTGGGAATCCTTCCCATATTCAATCATCAAATCCAGACACTATTGTGGATGCCAGTAAGTGCTGGCTGACAGGAGCCTGATATTGCTGTCTCCTGAGAAGCTCTGACAGTATCCAACTAATACAGAAGTCGAGGCTCTCAACCATCCATTGGACTGAGTACAGGGTCTCCAATGAAGGAGCTAGAGAAAGGACCCAAGGAGCTGAAGGGTTTGCAGCCCCTTAGGATGAACAACAATATGAATTAACTAGTACCCTCAGAGCTCCCATGGACTAAACCACCAACCAAAGAGTACACATGGTGGGACTCATGGCTCCAGCAGCATATATAGCAGAGGATGGCCTAGTTCGTCATCAATGGGAGGAGAAGCCCTTGGCCCTGTGAAGGTTCTATGCCCCAGTGTAGGGGAATGCCAGGGCCAGAAAGTGGGAGAGGGTGGGTTGGTGAGCAGGGGGAGGGGGGAGGGAACAGGGTTATTTTTGGTTTTGGTTTTGTTTTTATTTTATTTTATTTTTTCTTTTTTTCAGAGGGGAAACTAGGAAAAGAAATATCATATGACATGTAAATAAAGAAAATATCTAATAAAAAAAATGTGTCTCACATCTGCCATTATCTGTTGTTATGACCCTGTCTCTCTTGCTCATTTCTAACTCTTCATCCATAATCAAAGATATATTTTTAAAACACATACAACAACAGTATTCACTATCCTCAAAATAAATTTATTGTTCTCTGAATACATTCTTATTTCTTCAGAGGTCCTATGCTGCCTAAGCTCCATCTCTTCTTTCATTCTTCTCCTATTGACTGAACTCCCAACACCCCCAAACCCTCTATCCCATCCCCGACTCCTGCTTCTATGTGTGTGTTCCCCCACACACCTACTCACTCCAACCTCCCTGCCCTTGCATTCCCCTATACTGGGGCACTGAGCCTTCACAGGACCAAGGGCTTTTTCTCCCATTGATGCCCAACAAGGTCTTTCACCCTCTGCTACATATACGGCTGGAGTCATGGGTCCCTCCATGTGTACTCCTCAGTTGGTTGATGATTTAGTCCCTGGGAGCTCTGCGGGGTCTGGTTGGTTGATATTGTTGCTCTTCCTATGGGGTTGCAAACACCTTAAGCTCCTCAGTCCTTTAGAGAGAGTTTGAATCTTCATTCTCAGTACTTATAACAAATAGGTACAAATCAATAGCAATGCCAATCTCATGAAAACAAATTGAAATATCACATTAAAACATTCACCATGGTAATTACTCAGGGCACATTATGCTTATTAGTGATGGGCCTGAGCCTGTGTAAGACCCTGTGATATTGAAAAACTTAAAATGAGTAGTCTCCATGTTTATAACTTCTGATTCTTTCCTTTCTTTCTCCCTTATCTTCCTTTTTTCTCCATTTCTATTTTGTCTGTAAATCTGAGTGTCTGTTTGTCTGTCTCTCTTTCTATATGTATGTGTATGTATATATATATATATATCATATTGCAGTAAAATTATTATATATCATACATATGTGATATAGACAGACAGACAGATAGACAGATAGATGTAGATATACATCTTCACATATACATAATATTTCTGAGTATGTTTCTTTGTCACCCTCTCTGACTCTCTGTCTCTGTCTCTCTCTGAGGCAGGATCTCACTGTGTAGCTCTGACCTGTCTTGAATTTATTATCTAAATAAGGTTCATATTGAACTCTCAGAGCACCAGATATCAAGCAGCCTTTACTTCCCCCTGAGTACACCACAATGTATAACCTTTCACAGCTTTTATACATCAAATCTTATAATAAATGTTTTCTATGAGAGCTTGGAATACAGTTCAGTGATAGAGTGGATTGCCTGGTATGTGTAAAGCCTTGGCTCTGATACCCAACACCACAAAAATAAATAAATAAATAAATAAATAAATAAATAAATAAATAAATCTATTTAAATGTTAAACTATTTCTAGTGGTTGTTTCTGTTCTTTTTTGATTTGAAGGTGTGTAAGGCTTTTACCCTAGACTATGTGTGTGGAGGTCAGAGGATACCTGGCAGGAGTTGGTTCTCTTCTTGCATCCTGTGAGTCCCAGGGATAGGAGTTGGGTCATCATTCTGGGAGTTAAGTGCCTTTACCACCAGACAACCTGACAATCCAAAGAAATATGTTTCTTCTAGACTAGTGAAACATATTTGTACAATATGTTTGTACCCTCTCATAATTGAAGCTATAAGAGTCCCAATTTAACAGACCAACTCTATGCTACCTGTGTACTAAGCCTGCTATGTTGTGACATAACTGCCACCCACAGCCCCCAGTCCATGCCAATATTAACCTAAAGTAACAAGAAAGCTTGCCTTTCTCTGAAATCATCCAGGAACTTGAGAAAACATCTGTGCTGAGATCTCAGTACTTCCTTCCTCATTTAAAACAAAAGAATTAAACAAAACCTTGTGCTTTTTGTGAGGTGTCTGTGAAACACTTGTTTAGGAATTAACTGGTGTCTTTCTTTCTCTACCACACACATCCATTGAGCCTGAATCTTGGAGAAAGAACAAAGTCATTGGAATGGCCTCTTATAAATGAGAATCTCAGATAATTCTTACCTATGTTCAGTCCTAAACGCTACTAGAACAGAAGATAGGCTAAACAGTATCATCCAATTTTGACTTTTTCTGATGTCAAACTGATGAGTGAGTGCCCAAGATGAGTGTGAAAATTGACATTGGTCTAAAATATACAGATATTTCAATGTTAAAACTTGCCATTTGAAACTGCTGGTTTTGTATCACTACAATTTTGACATCTACAAAAAGCATAGCCTTAATGGACTGTGAATTGGTGAGCCAATCACAAAAGCAGCACAAAATTCAATCACAGACACCTGCAACTCATTACAAATTTAGCAGTACAAATGCCAGCAGCTGTAATGGGTCTCAGATAGTCTCTACAGCTCTGCCAATATTCACCTATAATTTGGGCTTGACATTTACAAAAAAGACAACATTTACAAAAAAGTAAAGGGCAAAGAGTTTTACCAAATAGTCCCACTCTTTCAACTTCCCCCTCCCTGCCAAGACACTGCAGGAAAAAAAATCAATTCTAAATACAGGTGCTATTTGTATTCCTTCTAGGGTGTTTATGAAACTAAATTAATTGATGAAGAATCTAAAACAATGTTCACTAAGGGATTTGAGGAAATTTTGTTTTGTCCTCAGAAAGCAACACTCTCCAAAATTGTTCCTCATATTAAAAATACAAGAGTAAAAGAAAGACAAAGGCAGAGTAAATGGAAAATGCAAAATAATACTAGTTTTATTTTTAGGTTGTCTTTCTATTTTTATGTAAGAGATAGGGTGTATGGGTAAATGCAGACTTGAAGTTTTCCAGTGAAAATTGTCACATTTGCAAATATGGAGCATTATGGTTGTCACTAAGTTGAATGAAAAAGAAAAGAGTGAGTGGGGTAGGAACAAACCATCTGAACTTAGGCATCTAGGGAGCAGGGTTTCTCCTTTGGATGTGCTCCATACACAGAACTCTATTTCCTTAATGCACTCTTAAGGATGTTATCTCCCCTCAGTACCTTCAATGTCTGAACATACATTAATTTTCTTCCCCATACTTCCTTAAATGTATTCTATTCATTATATTTTTTCAGCATATGTGTGATATTTGGCCAGGGTCATTTAGAGCATTACCTCAGGCTAATGTGCCTACTATCTTAAGGAGAAATTTACTTTTTGTCTTGTCTAAGGTGTATTTTAAATTTCGTGATTTTTCCTTCCTGGTCTCTCAGCACATTTTGGAAATTGCTTCCTTTCAATGCTCTTTTGTATAAATTGAGCAAAGCAAAGGCACCGCAATATTTTAAATATGAACAGCAAGCATATAACCAAATGAAAAAGAAATAAAATATTTAATGTTATTCTTGGCTTGGTAGCTCATCATTTATGAGTATTATTTATAATTTTCTAAGCAACTTCCTCTTGTTTTCTATACAAATGCAACTTCCCAATCGAAGTCTATTTCCTTTCTTACTGGTACTATAATTTGTTTCAGCAATTTTTTTTCATACTTCAAGGAGTAAATTTCCTTAAAGCAAACAGAACAGCTTCTGCAGTAACCCTACCACCCATTGTGCTATAAAAGGGAAAGAATATGACCATCTGTGGCTCAGCAATTTCATTTTCACATTCTATTTATTTATTTATCTTTTTTATTAGATATTTTCTTTATTTACATGTCAAATGATATCTCCTTTCCCAGTTTCCCCTCTGAAAAACAAAAGAAAAAAAAGAAAAAAAAACATATTCCCTCCCCACTCCCCCTGCTCACCAACCTACACTCTCCTGCTTCCTGGCCCTGGCATTTCCCTACACTGGGGCATAGAGCCTTCACAGGGCCAAGGGCCTCTCCTCCCATTGATGACCAACTTGCCCATCCTCTGCTATACATATGCTGCTGGAGCCATTAGTCTCACCATGTGGACTCTTTGGTTGGTGGTTTAGTCCCTGGGAGCTCTGAGGGTACTAGTTAGTTCATATTGTTGTTCATCCTAAGGGGCTGCAAACCCTTCAGCTCTTTGGGTCCTTTCTCTAGCTCCTTCATTGGAGACCCTGTACTCAGTCCAATGGATGGTTGAGAGTTTCTACTTCTGTATTAGTCAGGAACTGTCCGAGCCTCTCTGGAAACAGCTATATTAGGCTCCTGTCAGCCAGCACTTGCTGGCATCCACAATAGTGTCTGGATTTGATGACTGAATATGGGAAGGATTCCCAGTTGGCAGAAATTGAACATAGTACTACCAGAGGACCCTGCTATACCACTCCTGGGCATATACCCAGAAGATACTCCAACATGTAATGAGGACCCATGCTCTACTATGTTCATAACAGCCTTATTTATAATAGCCAGAAACTAGAAACAACCCAGATGTCCCTCAACAGAGGAATGGATACAGAAAATGTGGTGACATCTACACAATGGAGTACTACTCAGCTATTAAAAACAATGAATTTATTTATCTTTTATGTGTTTGTTGGTGTGTCTGTGTGTGCAAAAGGGCATGTGAGTGCAGGTGCCCTCAGAGGCCAGAAGCATAAGCTCTTCTTGCACTACTGTGGTGGCCACTTGTGAGAAATCTGCTATGAGTACTGGGAATCAAATTTAGGTCTTCTGGAAGAGCAGTGAGTGCATTTAACCACTGAGTTATTTCTCCTGCCCTTTTTTTTCTTATATTAGATGATATGTCAAATTTCCAAACAGCAAACAACATTTCTTTTTTGGGGGGGGGTGTGTTGTGAGACAGGGCTTCTCTGTATAATCTTGGCTGCCCTGGAACTCACTCTGTAGATCAAGCTGGCCTCAAACTCAGAAATCCACCTGCTTCTGCCTCCCAAGTACTGGGATTAAAGGCATATGCTACCACTACCTGGCTTTTGTTTTCAAAGATTTACTTATTATTATACATAAGTATACTGTAGCTGTCTTAAGACACACCAGAAGAGGGCATCAGATCTCACTACTGGTGGTTGTGAGCCACCATGTGGTTGCTGGGATTTGAACTCAGGACCTTCAGAAGAGCAGTCGGTGAAGAGCTCTTACCCGCTGAGCCATCTCACCAGCTGCAAACAGTATTTCTTAAACTGTCCACCTGAGAATCATTATAATCTGAAAAAAATATGTGCTTCCAAATGTATAAATATATAAAACAGTTATACCATCTACTATCTTACCGAAAACCAAGACATGATGCAAGTGGAAATGGTGCTATGTCTTCACTCAGCTCCAGGTTGGACATATCCTACGTCTGTAGTCTCAGACTTCATGTACATTAGGATAGAAATTTCAGACCCTTCTATCACTTAGTCAAGACTGTATATCATGATTTTTCCAATGTGACAACTAATCTTGGTTGTCAACTTGACTACGTCTGGAATCAACTAAAGCCCTAGTGAGAGATTTTCTCCATTGGATAATTTAAGGTGGGAAGACGTATCCTAAATCTGAGCTATGCTTTTTCTTCACAGGTCACAGAAAAGGACATACAAGAAGGAAATCTTTGTCTTTTGCATGCTTGCTGTTGCTCTCTGCATTGTGCGTCTGTCCTACTGCTGAGGTATTTCTTTGCTAATATTAGAACCTACTTCATCTACATTTCAGCTGGGACAGAAGATCTGAAGTTCTCCATGAATTATCTTGGATTAAGAACCAAATTGGGGCTAGTAAGATATATAATCTTACATATAATCCTAAGTGAGCAATTTGAGAATTCTTGGCCTTTTTGCCAAAGGAAAGCAATTGTTAGATTTTCTAAAGCATAGTCTCTGAATCACTTTCAAAAATCCCCTTCAAAAATATATATATACATACATATATACATATATAATATATAAATATATATACATATATATATCAGATTTATTCCTTTAGAGAACTGACTAAAACAACTAATGAACTTGTTCTATAATCTTTAAAATACAAAACTCCACTGATAACAAGTCATAAATTTATTTTAAGACAATTATTTGATATACATGCAATTTTACTATTTTTGAAGATAAAATGTGCATATTAGTGAGATATATATTATTATTTCTGCAAAATAAATTAAATATTGGTTGGATATTTGATATAGTAAGATATACAGCATCTTTAGCATCTTTTATAATTGACCAATATTTTGATTTTATAGTCAGCGATACTAAGAATATTTTTTCACATCAGTACATAAGATTAAGATGACATAAGTATATTTATGAAATTCCTAAAATTATTGGAAATTCTGTTCTAATGTCAAGCCAAAATTCATTCAATATTTTTTAAATCAAGTCATCAACTCAGAGAGTAGTTCTTAAAATCAAACATCCTAACAATACAACCCAAGGTATGGCAATTTGGTGCTTACACTCTAAGGAAGGATGATAGGAAAACAGTAAGCTCTTGTTTTCCATAAGGAAGCTATTCAATTTCTGTAAGAGTATGAAAATTAAATACACACATAGTTAAAAACACTCTGACTCATAACATACAACAGTCTCAGTTCTGATTCAAAGCATCTCTGGCAAAACTTGAGACCTTGTTTGGCATTGCTGTCTTTGCATTAAACTTTGCATAAAGTGTAGTTTATGAAGGTGGAATGTAGGTGATTGAAAAATACACCTTCATAGAAATTGTGAGACTGTCCCTTTTTAACTTCAGACAGTTTAAGAGGGTCTTGTTTCTGAGACAGGAAGGCATCCTGTAGCTGAGCTTCCAAGAGAAGGTTACACAGTCAGGTACGGAAAAAGTGAAAACAGACAGGTTGGTATGTCAACAAAGAATGGTTAGAAGTTGGGTATGGTCAACAGATACTCATTTTCTCAGAGTCCTCATGGAAAAAATGTTCAGTGGCCTCTCCTGATGATTCTCTGTAAGCTCACAGCCTGTTGCCTTTTCCATGTATTCTTAAGCAGTTGAAAGAAACTCTTCCCTACTCTGATTTTTCTTGAAGAGATTTCAACAAAAATCTTTACCACCATAAGATTCCATTTCCACATTTAGTTATATTGAGGGCTAAGACTTCAACATATGAATTTGTAGGGGACACAATTCCATCTGTATCACTATTAAACAAAGATAATAAGGAAAGAGAATAATAAAAACAGGCCTTAGAACCAGGCATGATTGTGCATGCTATTAAGTCCAGTTCCTGGGAAGCAGAGGCAGATTGACACTGCCTCCTCAAAAAAAAAAAAAAAAAAAAAAAAAAAAAAAAAAAAAAAAAAAAAAAAGCATGCCTTAGATTGTGATGTTAGGTACAGATAGTCAGAGAAAGTGCTTAGAAATGCATGTTTGATATATTTAAGGTAATTGCTTTTTTCCATTTCACATGCACTCTAATCCACTGCCATTTTTATTCTACCTGGGAAAACAACCTGCCACCTTTTGCTGTGATTTATAATCCTGTAGCTTAGGTCACTCTAAGTGAAGCCATTCCTCTGTTCCAATGAACTCTCAACCTCAGAATGCTTCTGCAAGTTCTCCTGGAGTGTAAATTATGAGATTATTCCTAACCTTGTCAGGCTCTAGTGACATACTACCTACTATAATATAATAGAAGCAATTCATAAAATACTCTTTCACCTCAACCAGTGTCAATTTCTCGGGCTCTGCAGATGCCATTGTTCTTGTTCTACACTGAACATTTAGTACAAAGGGTGCCTTATAGTACAAACAGACACGTGAGAGTTCATTTTACTTGCTAATTCTCTGTTGTTGAGCTACCATTAAGGTGGTATTAACAGGATTTTGAGATGTTTGGTGAGACTTATCTATGTTCCCATTGGTCCTCAATGAGTGGTTAAAGGTGATATGGTCACTAAACTTACTTATCCAGGTGGGGCCTGAAGCAGACATAAAACCTTAAGTGTTTCCAGGGACATCATCAACAGTGTCCAGAGAGAGGAAGAAAGAAACACCTTGCAATCATTAGAGAAATTATGTAGCATAATCCAAGGAGAGCACTTGCTGGATCTCAGAGATGTACACCACAAACCTTACTGCAGTAAGACAGTAAAGGTAAAGGAAATGTATTCTTGTCCTAAAGAACCAAGAGTTGGGTTTAGTTACTGAAGACAGAAACACTGCATGAACTCTCAGAGAAAACTCTCCATACCGTTGTGAACTTCAAAGCTGATGAACTATATCAGTGACAATCAAATTTGCTTCATTTGTGATTTCTGGAACCTTTACTGTTTCTAAGAACTTGATAGCTATGCTTGCTGTGACATTTAAAAGCTGAGGAGCACTAAGTTAGTCAAATAGCCCTTTTATTTTCACCCTCTGAATTCAACCAAATTATGAGAAAAAAGCACGCTATTCTCATCATAATTTATTTAGCACTTTTTTTTCTGCTGAGCAAAATCTGGTGCACACTTCTCTAAAATACTGCTTGGCTATTTCCTCCGATGCAAAGGATGACAGTTTATCCCCTTGTCTAGCTAAGAGACCTTGAAGACTGTTTACTTCCCACCTCTACTAATTAGGAATGCATATTTACCCTAACTAATCACTTCATAGAAACCTGGAATAAAGGAGTACATTTTCTGATACAATGCTCTCTGAGTGAGAATTAGTATAAGAGAAA
>JADRCD010140417.1:0-13127 GCA_019843815.1 Montemys delectorum | reverse complement strand
GGGGGGGGATCTGGAATGTGTTTTGGGAATGGGAAGGAGCCAGTATGGATAGGTTGCATGTTGTGAGATCTAACCATTCTCATTCTGGAGAAAAAGATATATGGTGGAGACTGTAAGGCAGTCATGGTATTCCAGGTCTGGGGAAGAGGGTGGCAGTGGAACCATCAGGATGTTTAGCATGGAAGAAACGGTTCTTCCTGGTACAGCGGTAGCCGGTCCCCAGCACCATGCACTTATCAGAAGCCATACACATTTCCCACCAAGACAGAAGTACAGTGTGAACTAGGGACCCTGCTGACAAAGGAGTGTCAATGTGACTTTTAGACTGTGACAAGTGTCCCTCTCTGGGGTGGACAATGATAATGGATGAAGCTGTATGTGGGAGATGGGGATGACCAGGATGATGTTTGTCTGACAGATAGATGGAAGGACAAGTGTGGGGGCAAGAAGTGGTGGGACAAGAAGGGGAAGCGTGTGTGTACAGAGGGATAAGCGTGTGTGTGTGTGTGTGTGTGTGTGTGTGTGTGTGTGTGTGTGTGTAAATATGTGTAAAGGCAGGTGCATGTTGGGTCTGTGTGTTCTGTTCACATTTGCTGTGAGCCCAAAGCTGCTCAAAAAAAAAAAAAATTAAGCCTATGTTTACAAAATCAATTATGGTCTTAGCTACAATTTAACTGTACATGTTCAGAATTTGTTACAAACTACAAGCCATTGACTGGAAAGATCAATGAATGTGAGCAGAGAGATGCCCTGTGGGTTTATTTGAAGACTCAGAGAAGTGATGGTGTCTGGTCCCTCAAACCCGGTCCACAGAGGACACACTGGTGGTGGAATGTATGTGGAAAGCGGGGAAGTTGGATAACACTGGAACAAGAAATCTGTTGAGAAATAAGGTATTGACTCATGTTAAACGTCTCTGTATAGCAGCAGTGATCTAGACGGTGAAGTGGGGACAGAGAGGTGGACGTAGAGATCAGGGGAAGGGAGTAAGCTAAGACACCAAGCCCACCACACAATGCAGCCGCATGGCTTCTGAGAAACTAGAAAGGACGACTCTGGTGAAGAGGAACTTTTATCTGTTTCTGTTCCTATAACTCAGGATACCTGAGTCTGGATGCTTTGTGAAGAACAGCAGCTTAGTCCTTACAGTCATGGAGACTGGAAAGTTCAAGGAAAGGGGCAACACTTCTGAGTCCTCACACCAAGGAAGAGAGAAGTGGCCCCGAGCCACTGTCCATTTATGCCCACAGCTTTTTCGTAGGATGCAGGGCCACAGGTGAGCGTGGAGCCCTACCCCTTGACAGAGATCACACTACAGCATGGAAGTTTGGAGGACATAGTCAGATCCTAGCAGGAACAAGGGTTTATTTCAATGAATGGATCAATGGATTGTCCGCTTGTAGTGTAATCTGCCAATAAGTCTCACACCTTGGGTCTGGCAGGGTGGCTCAGCAGGTAAGAGCACTGACTGCTCTTCCGAAGGTCCTGAGTTCAAATCCCAGCAACCACATGGTGGCTCACAACCATCTGTAATGAGATCTGACGCCCTCTTCTGGTGTGTCTGAAGACAGCTACAGTGTACGTAAGTATAATAATAAATAAATCTTAAAAAAAAAAGTCTCACACCTTCAAGAGTTAACAAGTCAACCACAGATCCACTGTACAGTATGTATCCATGCACATGAAGAGAGGGGAGGAGAGAAATGGAAGGGGATGGGACTCAGTTTCCACCTTAGGAGACTGCTACAGAAAGAGTAAATTTGTAAGATCAGAGTGAAAATCTGTGAAAGGGAAACAAAGCAACTTCACCCAAAGACTGCGCCAAGATCCGAACCAGCTGGTAAATTCCTAGGTTGTTCAAGGAGAAGTAAGAGAAGCCATACACACGTCCTCAACCACAGGGGTGAACATGGTCTGGACAGTGTACAAAGATGGCTCCCAGGAGCGGTGGGACTGGATCAAGCCAGTACTGTGCATTGCCTCAGGTCTCATAACTCACCTGCTGGGGTCTTCCCCAGGGGCTGGCCCCACAGCCCAGGAAGGAAGTGCACCCATGGGCCTCGCATCTCCACAAATAAATTTGGCCTATCAGACATACAAAGAATCCAGCACTAACATGGGGACTCCTCTGCCCAAGGACATTTGGCACATGAACTAAAGACTGGCAAGAAAATATGCATCGTAACATTTAAAAAGATTAAAGGCAAACAATGGGTACTTCCCATCCACAATGCCGTTATGCTACATACAACTCCTTGAAAAAAAAAAAAAACCTAGAAAATGCATGTTGACTTGACATAAGAAAATATCACAGATGCTACAGGGAAAACTTACAATGAGATATGAAATTATTCTTAAATGTTAAAATTTTGTCTAGCTTGATCTTAGGCTGATGGTACCACTGCTAGGAACTTTTAACTGAAATCTCAGGCTGCACAAGTGAAACGGTGGCTTTTTGTGTATGTGTTTCTACATGTGCAGGTACACATGCATATGTCCATGTGTGTAGGTATATTCATGTATGGGTGGGCGCACACATGTGCTTGTGATTGTGTGTCTAAATATGTGGACACATCTGTATGTGTTTGTGTGTATGTTCCTGTGAGGGTAGACACACATGCATATGTATACATGGATGGGTGGGCATATATGCATGCATGCATATGTTTGTGTATATGTGTGTTTCTATATGCATGGGTGCACAAGAATGTGTGTGCAAGTGCAGTGGGTACATAAGGTCAAATTTAAATGTCATTCCTCTGACACAGGCCATCATTTTTCTTTCTTCTTCTTTTTTTTTTTTTTTTTTTTTTTTTTTTTTTTTTGAGTTCTCTCACTGACCTGGAATTCACCAAGTAGGTATGGCCCCAAGGTCAGTCTCCCAGTCCTGAGATTACAAACACACTGCCATTCTCAGCGTTTTCTTTCCACATGGGTTCTGGGACTCAAAATCAGTACTTGCCACTTGCTTGGAAGGTCTTTTACCCACTGAGACATCTCTCAAGCATTTATTTTTTTCCTTTTTACATATGAAAGCAACAGACCAAAGTGTTCCAACCAAAGGTGATGGAAACTCTTCATTTTAAAACTGGAGACATGTCCAAAGAAGAGTCAGGAAGGAAAGTGGCTTAAAGACAAGGTGTCCTGCCCCCAAGGTGACTTTATCTTTCCTCAGAAGCCTGACTGAGGGGACACCAGGAGGCAGAATAGGTCCCTCAGTTTGCTGTGTGGATTATATGTGTCTGTGTCTCTGATGTGTAGATACGATGTGCTCTATCTCAACCAGGATGTCAGGGTGATTTTAACAAGTGAAAAGGTAGGTCACATGCCAGTGCTACAGAGGGAGATGGAGAGTTGGGGTGAACTATGGTCACTGGAAAGTGTCACCTTTCTCTTTACCAAGTTTCCACCAATTTGTCACTGTCTCTGTTGCCTGCTACTCAGTCAGTAAGACGATAGCACAGTAGCCACCCAAAGGGAGAACAAGGAGCCACAGCTGAGAGCAAGGCCTCACCCATCCGTGGTCTACAGCAACATGGCAGGAACCCTGGCCTTCTCCCTGAGTGTGTCCTGGGGTCACTGAAACGAGGTTCATAACCCAAACTTTATAAATATCCTCTCCCAGGGAAAAATTCTTTGTTGCATAAAAACAAAAAGCAAAACCCACACTTTTTGTTTGAAGTCCATTATGCCTAACTTACTTCCTGGGGGGGGCGGGGAGTGTTCTTTTGAAGGTCAGAGGTCAACACTGGGTGTCTTCCTCAATCACTCTCCACCTTGCTCTTTGAGACAGTGTCTCTCAGTGGACCTGGAGTTTGCCCACTCAACTAGCCTGGCTGGCCAACTAGCTTCAGGGATTCTCCTGTCTCTACCTCCCCAACAATAGGACCACCATTGCCTGTCAGTAGGCCCACCTTTTGACATTGGGAGCTGAACTCAGCATCCTTGTGTGGCAAGAAGCACTTTAGACTGAGCTGCCACTCCCCCGGTCCCTTGATAGTTCATCATGATGGTCAACGTGACCGTGTGGAGAGCTGCCTGAGGGAATCAGGGAAGCTCCCATCTGATGGGTCTGTGAGGGTGTTTCCAGAAGCACTAAGCCAAAGTTCATGAGAGAAGTTCGTGAAAAGGAAAGACCCACCCTTAATGTGGGAAGTACCACTTAACCGTTTGGGCACAGATGTAATAAAGGTAGCAGAAGAGGAAGCCAGGCAGTGCACACAAGGATGGCTCATCTAGCTGCTTCCATCGATGGATATCAGAATCCTGATTCCCTCCTATATTTCTTCTCTACATGAGCTCACAGGCAAAGCTCCCCAGAGAGCCTCTAGATATCAGCCTCAGGCTGGGGCTGAGTCACTGGTCCACCTGTTCTGAGGATCCCCACCTCTTAGACTGAGTGGCTACTGGATTTTCAGCTTCTCCAGCATGTAGACAACTCTCACTGGACCATCCAGCTGCCTATGATGTAAGCCAGCCTATCAATTCCCCTTTAGGATACATATACATGCATATGTATGTAGATCTGTGTGCCGAATAAAAAGAAATCCTACGGGAGGCAGCCCAGATTTCTCAACCACGTTTACAATGAAGCCTCACAGAGGGTGGCATGTTTGTCTGTGTTTGAAATAAGAAAAAGTGAGCAGCACTTTATCCCAGTACTTGGGAGGCTGAGACAGGAGGATTGTACGTTCATTCTAGGTTAGCCTGGGCTGCCTAGTGAAACCTTGTCTTAGGGAAAAAGAAAAAAAAGTCAAAGCTAAATCTGGTTACGTAGAGTTCAAGGTCAGCCTGGGCTATGTGAGGTAGATGGATTAGATAGATAGATAGATAGATAGATAGATAGATAGATAGATAGATGATAGATAGATAGATAGATAGATAGATAGATAGATAGATAGATAGATAGGAGACAGAGAGACAGACAGTGAGATAGACAGAGAGACAGAGAGAGATTAATGAGCTAAATATTCGGTGTGAAATACTTGAGACAGGATAGCAAACAGGACAGCAAAAAGAACAGTAACTCTGAAAGAAATTGGAACCAAATGAAAACCTGTATCAGTTACCTTCCTCACTGCTGTGACCAAATGCCACGGAGGAAGAAACTTGAGAGGAGGGTGGAGGGAGTCACTTTGCCTCCTGGTACAGTAGGGAAGGCGGGGGGGGGGGGGGGGGGATAGGGAGGCCAGGCAGCTGAGGCTTATAGCATGCTTTGCGACATCTCAGTGGATCAGAAAGCAGGGGGGTCATTCTGCACGGGGAGCCAGCCTGTGACCCCCTCAAGCGTCACCTCTGTAGACCTACTGTGTCTGCTGCCTAGACTAACCCTGTGTCCTAAAAATCTCCAGCACCTCCCGGGACAGCAGCAGCCTCTGGGGACCCCGTGTTTATACATTTAAGCCTGTGGAGGGCATTTCAAATTCAAAGCATGACTCCTTCTCACTTAGGAACTCCAGAGCACGTGGTCGGTCTCATCATCTGCGGCTCCAAACAGCACAGAGACACCCCACCCCCAGTGACGAGCACCCGAGGGAGTGGGAAGAGTGCTGCAAGTCTGTCACATGCCTCAGTGTCTGAAGAACAGCAAATATAGCAGTGTTTAAAAAAATACTAAGACAACAAAAATACCTTAAATTTGGCCCAGACACACAAGGTCGTTTCAATGTTAAAAAACAACAAAAAGTATGTTTGTTGTTTTTGAAGACAATCTTATTTGTTTAAGACTTATTTATTTTATTTTTTATTTTTTTAAAGATTTATTTATTTATTATATGTAAGTACACTGTAGCTGTCTTCAGACACTCCAGAAGAAGGTGTCAGATCTTGTTACGGACGGTTGTGAGCCACCATGTGGTTGCTGGGATTTGAACTCAGGACCTTTGAAAGAGCAGTCAGTGCTCTTAACTGCTGGGCCATCTCTCCAGCCACAAAGATTTATTTTTATAAAATAAAAATATTTGTGTGTTATATGTGTGTACTTGAGTACTTGTACTGCTTATAGAGGACAGAAGAGAGTGTTAGATTCCCCATGGATATGGAGTTATAGGTGATTGTGAGCTTTCCAATTGTGGGTGTTGCAAACCAAACTGGGAACCTCTGCAAAAGCAGCTGGCGCTCCTAACCACCGAGCCATCTCTCCGGCCTCTACCTTAACCTAATAAGGGAGGGGAAAAACATGTAGTCAAATTAACATAAACACATAAACATACATACAGTTAAAATGAAATTTAAAACAAATCTTTAAGCCGGGCGGTGGTGGCCCACACCTTTAATCCCAGCACTTGGGAGGCAGAGGCAGGTGGATTTCTGAGTTTGAGGCCAGCCTGGTCTACAGAGTGAGTTCCAGGACAGCCAGGGCTAGACAGAGAAACCCTGTCTCAAAAAACCAAAAAAAAAAAAAAAAAAAAAAAACCCAAATCTTTTTAAAAAATCACCTGGGAGATACACTTTTAGATTTATTTGTGTGCATTAACAGCTAAGTAAAAAAGATCTAGCCTGGGGGGAGGAGGACTTCCAGCAGACAGCAGAGAGCGGAAGGAAACCACCGTCGCTCAACAACCTTTCTTTTCTCCTGAGTGTCTCTGCTCATTTTAGTCAGAGTTCTCTAAAGAAACAGAGCCAATAGAATGAATATATATGAATATATACATACGCATATATATATATACACTCACATATACATATACACATACTCATATACACATATACACATACTCACATACACATATACACATACTCACACATACATATACACATACATATACACATACTCACATACACTTATACACAGACTCACATACACATATATACTTATATAAAGGGGGTTTATTAGATTGGCTTGCAGGATGCGTAGACCAACAGCAATTGTCTCACACTGGAGAGACCAAGAATTACTAGTTGCTCAGCCCACTGGGCTGGATGTCTCAGCAGTCACTGGCACTGAAGGCCTGAGGGGTTCCTGAAGTCTTATTTGGAAGCCTAAAGACATAGGTTCTGATGTCAGCAAAGAAAAGTTGCAGCAGCAGGATGGATGAACTTGTCAGCAAGAGTGGGACAAGCAGGCAAAAGGCAAAAGCTTCCTTCTTCCATGTACTTTATATGGTCCACCATCAGAATGTGTCTCAGATTTAGGGTGGGGCTTCTCACTTTAGGTAATCTGATCAAGAAAGTTCCTCAAAGGAGCATCCATCAGCTTGGGTTTCAGTTGATCCTAGACACAGTCGAACTGACAACCAAGATTGGTTGCTGCTGCTCTCCTCTGCTGACTTCAGACTCCAGCTTCCTCAGCCTTCCAGCCTGGCTGAAAAGAATGCCATTGTGAGTATGCACTGCATTCTTCTTATCCATTCCCCATTGATGGCCGCCTTGGTGGGTCCTGTAGCTTAGCTATTATGAACAATACTGTAGTGCATACTGGTGTACAGATACCTCTGTGACATGTGCCCAATGGAAGTATGAGCTTTCTTATTTTATTTTTGTTTATCTTATTTGTGTGTGTGGGGGGGGTATATTTGTATGTGTGTATAGATGTGTACACACATGTGTAAGTGTGCATGTGGAGGCCAGAGGTTGCTATCTATTCATTTCTTCTCCACTTTATCATCAGACAGATTTTTGATGAAGCTGAAGTTCACTGATTCTGCTTGGCTGGCTGGCCAGTAAGCCACTGGAGTTTGTCTTTATTTCCTTCCCTAGTACTTGAGTTACAGATGTGTGCCAGCACCTGGCTTCTATGTGGATCCTGGGGATCCAAACTCAGGTCCTCACGCTTACAAGACGGACACCTTACCCACTGAGCTGACTCCCCAGCCCCAAGGTTATTACTTTTTAATGCATGCTTTTGTGAAATGCAAAAATCTGCCCTATCACCTTTGTAGTCTAGCAAGAAAGCCCTTGTTAGCATATTATGAATAATAGTGAGCTTCCTTATGCAAATCCAAGAGAACTACAAATAGCTAGAATAAATATCACAGGAAGTCCCATGGCCTTGAAGGACTTCTCATTCTTCTGAGGACTATACAAAGAAAGCCTGCTTTTCCCAGCTGTCGTGCCACACTGTAAATGAGGCCTGAGGAAAGCCAAACAGTCAAGAAAAACAGTGTGCGCTGATGAGATTGGATATTCTGGAGCATGCACAGATGAGGCTCCACATCCACAAAAAAATCTAAACAACAACAACAAAAACCACACAGAGAGTGGTGTTGACTGGCCACTTGTGCTTTCAGTATTAGTTATATTTCATGACAACAGTAATATACACTCAGAGAAGAAAATATTTCAGGGTGTGACATTTACAACTACATAAAAATCCTATGTCTAGAAATCAACCTGACAAACTCTTTAAGACTGTACAGAGAACTAGGAATCATTCTGGGCAAAACTTAAAAGAGGCCTTGGTAAGGGCACCTTACTCGGGGATTTGGGAAAGTCGACATTTTTCTAAGAATGTAAACTCTCCCCCAGTGTATTCATGGCTTTAACTGAATTCTCACTAGGCTTTTGTTTCTGCTTTTTATTTGACAGATGGATCCTAAAAACCAAATGAAAAGCGGAAGTGGAGTTGTCAGGAGAGTTCTGAAGAGGAACAGCATGGGGCAGCTCTGAGAGACTGTGGCTGGTGTGGGCCTGGAACATAGCCCAGGAAGACCCTTAAAAGACTAAGGTTTGAAGGGACAAAGAAAGGGTGACTGTCCAGAAGAGTAGGCCTGCTTGCTTCCACTCTGCTGGATTGTATGCCTAGGCGTGAAAAAGAGCCCAGAAGACAAGTGCAGGCAAAAGTGTCAGTGATTTTTTTTTTTTTTTTTTAAAAAGGAACATGGGAAGGGACAGCCTTATAGAGAGACATGAAAAAGGTCACCGTGGGAAGGGACAGCCTCACAGAGAGGTATGTCACAAGTGGCATACACACTGCAGCCACCAGAAAAGACAGACTGCAGAGCACCTAACAATGAAAACCTATCCCCCACCTCTCCCTTTCTGTGCTCTCAGGAGGAGAGCAAGAGTCCCAGGGTTGGCTACCATGACAGCAGACAGAGAAGACGTGAGCAGAGGGAACAGTGGGCAGTGCCTTCACCTCACCCCCAGCCCTTCAGGGTTTATGTCCAACCTTGAGCCCTATAAACTTTAACACATTTACCAGTATGATCTGTCCCTTCATGGTCAGCCCCCCTGTCACCAGTCCTTGTACCTGGGTCCCTGGCAACCTCTCCACTTGCTCTTCCTCTTATGCACACTGTCCCTATAGGTTCTCCACACACCCTTTGTAGACGTCGTAGTTCATAATAATAATTATTAACCCCCCACACACACACATACACCAGTTGCTTTTCAGAGAGCCAGTTTGTATCTAGACACAATAATAAGTAAATATTTTAAGGGAGTTTTCTCTTTAAAAGTAGAAGGCATCACCTGTTCTATGTTGTCATTTATGGATAACTTCAAGATGACTTCTGTGATGGTTTGTATAAGCTCGGCCTAGGGAGTGGCATTATTAGAGGGTGTGGTTCTGTTGGAGTAGGTGTGTCACTGTGGGTGCGGGCTATAAAACCCTCCTCCTAGCTGCCTGGAAGTCAGTATTCTGCTAGCAGCCTTCAGATAAAGATGTAGAACTCTCAGCTCCACCTACACCATGCCTGCCTGGATGCTGCCATGTTCCCACCTTGATGATAATGGATTGAACATCTGAACCTGTAAGCCAGCTCCATTTAAATGTTGTCTTTATAAGAAGAGTTCTTGGTTATAGTGTCTGTGCACAGCAATGAAAACCCTAACTAAGACATCTTCCCTTAGGGAAGTTACTGGAAACTCAAACCAAGATGTGTTCATGTACATATTTTTCATGCATGAAAAAACATATATTGATGAGTGCTTTGGTTGTCTCATATTTGTAGCATTTATGAACAACATGCTATAAGTATGCACATTGGATGGAAGCTACATAGAGTAAAATCTGTGATTTAAAAATTTGGAAAATAAATGCTCATTTGATCCCCACCAGCACCCCAGGACTCTCCCATAGGTACTTTGATAATCATATAATCTGGCTTTTCATCCTAATGTTCCCCTTTCTTAAGAAAAAACATGAATTATTTCAAAATAATATTTGTTTTATTCATTTGTATGAATGTATGTGCACTGTGTGCATGCCAGGACGTCAGATCCCCTGGCACTGGAGTTACAGGTGTTTGAGAGATGCCACATGTGTGTTGAAAACTGCACCTGGGTCCTCTGGAAGGGCAGGGCGCTGCACATCACTGCTGAGCCACCTCTACAGCCTTCAGATGCCTTCAGTTGATAAGTTATCGAGCAGCCATAGTCACGTGAGGGGCCTCAGGAGGATGTGGAGAGCTACCTGCCACACCCTCCAAGCACTGGCTGACAAGGAAGTGGTTAAAAGAACAGCCCCATAGGAAGTGGTCAGGATTCTACCAGAGGAGACAAATATCCAGGGTGGTACAAGCTGAAGCTGCCACTGAATCTTGCCATGAGCTTGGCAGAGACAAACACCAGGCAGCAGGGGAGGGAGGGGCAGAACCTCTGATTAAAAAAAAAAAAAAAAAAAGGTGTAAATGCTTCAAAACTGGCCTCTCCTACCAAAAAAAAGGTGTTGTGGGAACCCCATGGTCTGCCTCCCAAGGATAAGCCCCAAGAAATACATTATTTCCCATAGATGCTAGCTTTGCCATCATTTTTAATGAAAAGCCACCACTCCCTGCAGCTTTGAAATAATGCTCTGCTCCACCCCCTACCCCTCAAGCTCTGGCTGCTTTAAAGTTTTGCTCAGTGGTTAACGTTCCTGTGTTGCTGTAGTACAAGCGCACACGTTTTCTTGTCTCTCTGCTCAATTCCTGATGAGAAGCATCGTGGTGCAGGAGTATATTTTGACTCATGATTTAAGGGTAGAAGAGGGAATGGCAGAGGAATATAAGCTGCTTGCCTACATCGCAGTGTAGCAGGGAGCAGAGAGCACTGAATGGAGTTACTCAACTCTGTTTCCTTTCCTCTTATTCCACCCCCAACTCCCAGCCTTTTTATTTTGTTTTGTTTTGCTGTAGTTTTTTTTTTTTTTTTTCTTGCCCCTCAGCTCAAGTTGCACTGAACTCCTGGTGACCCTGAGCTGCCCCCATCTCTCATTCTTTTCCGTGGTCTTTTTTAACCCTATCTGGTCAGAACCAGCTCAGGCTTCTGCACCTGGCCAGTCCTCCCCTAACCTCCATCTCCACTCTATGCCTATGGCTGGCAACAGTGGCTGTCCCTACCTGTCTTCTCCTGACACTCCCGATACCTCCGAGGGTATGACCAGAAATCACAAAGGGTGCCAAGCATCCACACCACTGAGCACACCATTGGCCCCTACCTGAGCCCCACAGTATCTCTTTTTTTTTCCCCAAGGCAAACCAGGTCCCCACAGGGTCGGGACTAGGTACACTCAGCCTTCCACTTTTTAGCTTGCTCCACCCTCAACACACGGGGTGGCATCCTTCCGAGGGCAGTGCCACTTCCTAGTGCAGCACAGCTAATCTGACCTTTGAGCAGCGACCTTCAGTTGACAGACAGGGAAGTCTCTTTCCCCATTTCAGGGGCTAAGTAGGTGAGGATCTCATCAACACCCTCTGGGGTTCCCAGGGACTTGCAGGCTTCCACCACCACTGTAGGAAGCTTCTCCTGGATACTGCACAGGTTGCCTGATTCTATGAACCCTGTGGGGAGCCCCTCCACATAACACCCCTCGCTTTGCCATCCTACACAGCTGGTCCTCATAAGACCACTTGGTTTCTGAACAAGCCTCCTATGGAATTAGCAGTGTGCAGGCCCTGGGGGCGCAGACTGCAAAGCAGCACCCCAAACCTCGAGGGGACATCTAGGCCCTGCTTGGCACATGGACAGAGGCTGAGCCAAGCAGAGCGTATGTTTTAATGAAAGTTCAGATACAAGAGCTTGGAGCAGGGGTCACAGCTTGGAGGAAGTGGGGGTCAGGAGTGAGGGAACCCCAGGTGCTGGCAGCCCCTATTTCAGGAGCTCCCGTGTAAGCCCTTCTTGCTGGATGTCAGGTCTGAGGGGTCCAGGATCCTGGACAGGGTGCATGGGCCAGGAAGGGCAGCCACTGGTCACCAGGCAGCATCATGGGAGGAAGCCCAGAGACCCGGTGCCAGCAGGACAGGGGCAGGCGGCAGATAGGGTGGCTGGGAAGAGTGTGCCACTCCATCGGGCACTCAGCTTCTGGTGGCCTTGCTGCCATGCATGGCTCTGGGCCTTGGTGGAAGCCCATTCTGCCCCACATTCTCAGCATCCTGAATCTCAGTGACCATCAGTCTCAGTGTTGTTTCTCCAAGACCCACCGCCTGCTAGCTCAGTAGTCAGTGAGCGGGTACCGCAGGAAAATGAAGATGAGGATGATGCAGGAGGCTGCCAGCGCAGAACTGGTGATATTAAACAGCCGTGCTGTCTTGGCATCCTCCACTGCTCCATTCAGGTCATTCAGGAGCTTCTTGTCCCGAACCTGGAGACAAAAGGAAGAGGAAGAGAGGTAGAGGTCAGAGGAGGCAGTGGGATGAATGCCAGCAGAGAAAGAGAGAGGGAGGCTGTGCTAAAGAAGGAGGAAGAAAAGAGGTAGATGTCAGAGGCCATCAAGGGAGGGGGCCAGCAGGAAAGGGGACAGTGGCCATCAGAGGAGGAGGAAGAAAGGCAGAAGTCAGGAGAGGAGGCAGGACCAAGGCCAGCAGACCAAGGGGACAGAAGAGACAGAGAAGGGGAGACTGAAGCCAATAAGGGAATTGTACAGAGATGAGTGTAGGAGGAGATAGGGAGGCCAGCAGAAGAGTGGGACAGAGGTCACCAGTGGAGGTAGAAATTGGGCAGCAGAGGGAAGAGGTTGGGGTGGTGGGAAGCAGGGCTGTGAGAGTCGAGGAGTCTCAAACCTCTGTCCTGCAAGCACCTGCCTCTGGTCCAGGGAACATAGTCAATGAAAGACTCATCTTTAAGTTTGTAAAGCAAATGGTGTCTAGTCAGAGAAAAAAATAGAGAACGAGGAACACAGGGGACCTGTGAAGAATGCACAGGAATTTCTGTTTTGTTTTGTTTTGTTTTTGTTTTTGTGTTTTTGTGTTTTGGTTTGGTTTTGTTTG
>JADRCD010140416.1:0-12315 GCA_019843815.1 Montemys delectorum | reverse complement strand
TGGTTAGAAATTGTAACTTTTGAGTCAATTTCAACCTTTCTGTCTCGCTTGTCCTCTCATCTAGGCTTTTGGGAAATCCTGCATATCACTTACCATCATCACTTCTTTTTGTTTGGTTGGTTTTTTGGGGTTTTTTTGGGGGGGTTGCCCTTTTGTTTTTAATTTTTTTTAACTTTTATTGCATTATGATGAGAAAAGTTACATGATTTCATTCTATCTGAATTTGTTAACATTTAAAAACATATTTTAAGTAAATAGAATTAAATCACATTCTTGTTTCCTTTTTGTACCCCAAATCCACCTAGAGACCCCCCTTAATACCTACAATATCTTTTTGTCACATTCCTTAAAATTTATAAAATATTATAACAATAAAAATGAGTATTGTAAAAATTATTTCAGCCCCTTAGGACGAACAACAATATGAACTAACTTGTACCCTCAGAGCTCCCAGGGACTAAACCACAAACCAAGGAGTACACATGGTGGGTCTGATTGCTCTGGCAGCATGTGGATGGCCAAGTCGGTCATCAATGGGAGGAGAGGACCTTGGCCCTGTGAAGGTTCTGTGCCCCAGTGTAGGAGAATGCCAGGGCCAGTAAGTGGGAGAGGGTGGGGTGGCAAGCAAGGGGAGCGGGAAGGGAACAGGAGTTTGTTCTTGTTATTTTTTTGGATTTTTTTTGAGGGGAAACTGGGAAAGGAGAAATCATATGATATGTAAATAAAGAAAATAATACAATTTTTTAAAAAAGTTGTTTGATATAAAACAACAATCAATTTAGCAGTCTTATGTAGATGCTGTCTACAGTGATACTGAAAGTACGTACATTTTTCTTAATATAAATTTTAAATAACTCCAAACACACTTCTTACTTCCTTCCCTGCTAGTCCCCGGTCCAAACCATCAACATCTCTTATCTGAATCAGTTTATATTGATCAAGAGGCTTCAGATAAAGTCATGTGTGTGTGTGTGTGTGTGTGTGTGTGTGTGTGTGTGTGTCTGTGTGTGTGTGTCTGTGTGTCTGTGTCACATGCATACATGCATGCAAAAAGATCATCTGAAGGGATTGACTCATGAGGTTGTGGAGACTTGGTGAAACCAAACTCTTAGTGGTTGGCAAGAAGATCCAAGGCACAAGAGTGCCACCATTTCAAGGACAAGGGCAGTCTGCTGGAAGAGCATCCTTTCTCAGGATGGTAGTGTTTGTTCTAGTGAAGCCATTGGGTAGTTAGATGAGGAACACCTATAAATGGATAATGTTTAAATTTTTTGTGATAAATTATATATCTATAGATGTTCCTTTGGGTAGGCACAGTTGCCAAGTTCTCATGGTTGGACGTGGGACACTGACACAATGAGTCTCTGCCATTGCAGGATCCCACCTGGTTCCACCTTCTCAGTCTTGGGGAGCTTAGTTGTCATAAGCCTGCACCACATCCTCATGTTGTGCCAGCCACCCTCTGATCCCTGTTGTCCTTGATTCCCAACTCTAGCCTAATACTAGAGTTTACACTACAGATGAGGCAGAGTCAGGGTCATTAGCCACCTAAGATGGACGCCGGAAGTGTGTTCACAAGGTCCTGTCATGAGTGACTTGCTATTTTCAGTGTTGGAATGAAATCAAATCCAACAACCTTCACAGATTGTTTCCTGTCACCATGCCTGGCTTCCTCTTTCCCCTCCAGATAGTATGGCTCCAGGGACCTCTCAGTTCCTTGGGTGGCATCCCATAAACCCCTCCAGCCTGGCTAATGCCATTTATCCCTATACCTCCCACAGAAGACCAGTGGGCCAGGAACCAGAAGGCTCCTCCAGCCTGACAAACTAAAGCTGTCTCTCCAGGGGATGAACTATCTCATAGACACTACTCTGACTTGCCCCCTGGGGGTTGGAACACCCTGCTGTGTTCACTGTTATTTCTGGATGAGTGTACATGATACACATGCGGTCTCCTTGTGGGAAAGGCGATCATATTTCCTCAAGCCATTCATTTTAATTCCTCTTGGGAGGTTGTAGTGGTCTGCATAATTTCATTCCTAAAGTTTGGCCATTATTGTTTCTATGTAGCTGTTTGTTTCCCAGGCAGCAAACAAAAAGGAAGGAGTTTCTTCCGGCAAAGTTTAAGGATCTGTCCACTGATCCACTCAGGACAGTTGGCTTGGCAGCAAAAGAAACAACCATTTGCCCACTTCCCCTCTGTGGGACCATGGGGGCTCTTTCCCCTCCAATCCATCCTCAGCTGAACACTTAGGTCTCCCTTCCCCTTGGCAGCTCACCCTAATGACCCCCCTAGTTGGGAATGGGCCATAGGATGCACAACTTTATGCTGAGGTCTCAATGTGGTAGTCTGCAGGTAGGATGGCTCAGTGGGTAAGGCACTTTCTTGCTTGTCAAGCCCTTGTTTGATCCTCGAGACCCACATGGTAGAAGGAGAAAACCAACTCCAAAGTTTGTCCTCCAGCTGTGGCATATGCAAGCCTCCCCCCATACATAATAGATAAATGTAATTTTAAGTAGTTTCTAAAGGAATATAAATGGCACACTCACAGTGGGACCTCTGTGGTAAACCAGGAGACCCTGCCCTGGGAATAGCAGGTTGTACCACAGCCATGACAGCAGAGGTGGTGGCAGCCTCTTGGGTCTCAGGAGGTTTCACTTTATCTAACTTTAAAATGGTAATAATGACATTTTCCTTTTGTTCTCCTGACATTTAAAATGTGCTTTGAACTTCTGGGGAGAAAAGGACCCCACATAAGCCAAAAAGATGTGCTGGTATTAGCAACAGTTGCAATGCATATTCAAAGTAAACACACAGGACAGATATGTCTTTTTATAGCCGTTCTTCCTGAAACACAATTAAAATTAGATGATGTGCGTTAAGAGCGGAGAACAAAGGACATTAAAATGACATTAAAAGAACAAAAGGAGAGAGCTTGAAACTCTGGAAGGAAATGGGCAGATGGGAAATGCCAGCAGCATTTTTTTGGAAGGATTGAAAAAAACCAGCCACTGTGTGGTGACTGGGCAGGCTTCTCTGTGCCTTCTCCCCCTGCTGGGGGCTGAGGGAGAAGCTTGGTACCAGGAGGAACCTGACTGCCCGAACCCTGGTCTCACAAAGGCTCTGGAATTAGTCAGCGGCTGGCTAAGGGAGAGTAAACCCAGAGAGATTAGCTTACAGTCTGGGATAAGTGAGGGACTGCTCAGAGTCTCTCTCTTCCTCCTCCCATGCTGGGCTTGTTGGTGGTTGGCGGACTCTATGTGCCTGTAGTGCAGCAATGTAACTTGTCCCCTGTGAGTCCAATGAAAAACCAGACTGACACACCGGAGCCTAGGGATGTCAAGTACTGCTGAGGCAGGCGTGAGATGCCTGAGAGCATGGGAGTCTGTACTACAATAACACATTAGAAAACCCTTGGAAGTTCCGTGGCTCAACACCTCCTGTCAGCCACTGAGCCCGCAGGGCAGCTTTCCTCTGTGTGACCAGAGAGCCCAGGAGACTGCTTCCATTTGAAAACACTGCTTCCATTTGAAAACACAGCCTGGCACCCTGGAAATGGCCAAAGAAACATGTTATTGGTGGTAGTGGTCTTAGTCAGGGGGCAGAGCAGACGGCACGCCATTGTTCATCCTAGCTTTGGTGGCCAAAGCTGTTTTGTGCTTAGGACACATACAAGCAAAGCAAATCAAACCGAATGAAATCAATGCAGCACAGCTCGGGAGGAGGAAGTCAGCAGATGCCTCTGTTCCACTAATACCACGTGCTGTGGGTGGGGAAAGAAGCCCACAGACCCGTCCTCCTCCCCAGCGCACAGGCAGGCCATAGGCACACAGAGCCCTGCCTTCTACCAGGAAGCACAGCACTGGAGGAGGAAGACGGACCTGCAGACCACCATGCCTCACAGACCTGCCCTCTGGTCCACAACACAGACAGGCCATAGCCACCCCTTGCCAAAGGATGTCACCCAGGGGCCTGCCAGATGCATGGCCAGTGTACTGCAAGAGCCACCACGATAAGTGAGTATGTGGTGGACAGATGGGAGAAAAACAGAAGTGGAGCAGATTGAGCTTTGTGAAGGGAGATGGAACTGGAGACTGGAGGGTGGAAAGGAGTAGCCTTTGTTGTGAATGGGCCCGCCGCCCGAGGCCACGGTGAGTTCCCAGTCCAAGCTGCCACTGAGGGCCTTGTTTGGTTCTAAGACTATGCAACAGCAGGGGGTCAATGTCCACAGCTCTCATTACCACTAGAGAACACGGAGACGTCCCTGGTTGGGGACCAAGTGCATGTCTAGGGGCTGTGCAGAACTGGCCCTTCCCCTCACTGGCTATGGCACTCTGAAGAGCTGGTCCCACCCCTCACTAGTTGCAGCTGGCCTACACAGAACTGTGGAGCTGACCCTGGTGGCTGGGCTGTGGGTGTGCTGGCCTTGAGACCATGAGAGCAGGAGAACCTGACCCTGCTTGCTGCTGCTGACAGTGCTGGGTAGTCTAGCCAGGGCAGAGCAGTGCTGGAGAGTTTGCCCGTGGTGGTGCCGGTCAGGGAGAGCCTGCATGCTGACCAGCTGTGCTACTACTGAGGGCTAGAGTCAGGCCCGCCCCAACGTCTATATCATCTGCCAACAGTTGGTACTCGTGAAAGGGCCAATCCTGCTGACCTAAAGCTGCAGAATCTCTGTGACTCAGAGCAACAACAGGATAACCAGGAGGAGGCCCAGTGAGGGTCCAGTACTAATGGTGTCCCAGAAGCCAGCGATCTCAAAACAGACCGATGACTCATTACAATAACCTTTTGCAAGTGAAGATGTGTGGAGCAAGGGATATACTGTGGGACACACTGTGATACACTACAGCTTCCATGAGTAGATGTTTTCTATGCTGTGTGTGCGCGCACGCATGCGTGCATGCACGTGTGTGTGTGTGTGTGTGTGTGTTTTATTTGGGGAGATTGCAAGGGTGCAGGGTGGAGATGACTGGGACTGGGGTGCATGATGTGAAACTCACAAAGCATCAATAATTTTAAAAAAAAAAAAAAAGAGAGAGATCAGGTTGTTGCCTCTGACTCTCAAAGCTGCTGTTAGAGGTAAGAAAGGCATAGAGGAAGTCACCATGGTGGTGAGTGAATGGGCCAGAGCAGAGGTGACATTGCCTCCCACACATGTCCAATTACCTACTGCATAGAAGGCTAGAAGCACATGAGCATCTGGGGATGTGAGGCACACACGGGTCTTCCCTGTTTCCTGAGATGGAGCGGGAGAGGACAATGAGATTGCTGTCTATTTGCCTGCTCAGCATAGCTGCCCTTGGCTGCCTTGGACTCCTGTGAAGCTGGCTACTAGTCTCCACAGTGGCAAGAGGCTGATGGGGGCTCCAGTGTGCAAGTTCAAGGCTCAAGAGGAAGAATCACCCCTGGGGTTTGGCTGGGGCTGCCGTTGTAACTCTGTCATGTACTGAGCACTTGTATACCAGGGAACGCGCTAGACGTTCTGCCTAACAACAAGGAGTAAAACAGACAAGATTCACACTCTCTTGAAGCTTTACTCAGATGTTGGGTGGAAGATGATACGGAAAGGTAAATCATGTCCTTGCCTATGTTAATGAAACCAAATGTCTCTTCTCTACATATTTATTAAAGGTTTGGATACCTTGTTGGCTAAAGACCTTGCCCACTTTCCATTGTGTTGTTTTGTGTGTTTTTCTTAATAAATGAGCACTTTGTCTGCCTCTGTGGCTTGTTGGATATTCATGTCCATACACATACATGCTCATGACTACAGGAACACACACATCCATGTCTTGCATCTTACACGCTTGCCTTCTCACTTCCGTGTAGTCTTAGTGGTATCATGATTTAAAAGGAGTTGCTCTTATCTCACGGTGACCAGGATGTGTCCCCTGTTGTTGTCAGAGAGCATCACTAGCTCCCTATTCACACAAAGAACCAAGACTTAGTTCTTACAGTTTCAAAAACACAGTTTCATCTCTTCATACATTCACTTAGTGGATCTGGGGCTGTTTACTGAAGACAAAGTCCTTTTCCCCACAGCTGTGCACTGCTATTTGGTGACAAATGATGTAGCCTTGTGTCCTAGGTTACTTTCTAGGTTCACTGTTTGCACTGTAAGCATTGTGCTCATTGACAGCGCCCAGCTATGCACTGTGCTCATAGACAGCACCCAGCTATGCACTGTGCTCATAGACAGCGCCCAGCTATGCACTGTGCTCATAGACAGCGCCCAGCTATGCACTGTGCTCATAGACAGCGCCCAGCTATGCACTGTGCTCATAGACAGCGCCCAGCTATTCTGTCCTCTACATTGTCAGACAGGCTCATAGTTATAGTTTGTAAAATTCTGGAAAGAAACCTGCTGGAAACATTGATGGGACTGGGATGGAGCCAGAGACTAGGATGAGCATGGTTGTCACCATGAGTGGAGTGAGCCTTCTAGTCAGGTCTTCCTGAACTTCACGAATGGGCTACCATGTTGTGAGAAGAAGTATAATTTAAAGTAGGTGTATGTGTGGTATATGGTGTGTGTGTGTGTCTAAGGTGTGTGGGGGTGTGTGTCTATGGTATATGTGTGTATATGGTGTGGTATGGTTTATGTGTGTATATGGTATGTGGAGTGTGTGTTGTATGTGATTATGTGGGTGTATGTTGTATGTAACATAAGTACATGTGTATATGTAGTGTGTATAGTATGTGGTGTGTGTTTGTGTACTGTATGGGGATGTAAGTCTATGGATATGTATGTGTATGATGTATGGGGGTATGTTTGTGGTGTATGCATGGTATTTGTGTAGTGAGCAAATATGTATGGTGTGGTATGGGGTATGTGTATGTGTGTGTGGTATGTATGGTATGTGATGTGTGTGTGTGTGGTTTATGGTGTGTATTATGATATATGTGTGTGTATGGTATGGTATGTATATATGTATGTGTAGTGTGTATGGTATGTATTGTGTCTGTGTGCTGTATAGTACTTGTATATAGTGTGTGTGTGTCATGTGTATGTAGTATATATGTATGTATGGTGTAGTGTGTTTATATGTGATATGTAGTATATATGGTATATGTGTGTGTGTAAGGTATGTATGTATAGTATATATGTGTGTGGTTTATGGTATGTGGAATATGTGATATGTAGTGTGTATATGTGTGTCTATGTGTGTATGTGTGTGTGTATATGTGTGTGTGCGCATGCTGGTGCTGTTATCTACTGCTGTACCTCAAACCACTGCAAGAGTGACGTCAGACAGCACCAGCCTAACAGCCCTCGCGATTCTGTGGCTTTCTTCTGCTGGCCCTGCTTCCAGTCACTCATTGATGGGGGTTGGGGAAGCTTAGTGGACCTAGTGGCCTTGGGAGGTGAGGGAGCCAGTCTTCACCAGCTCGTGGTCAAATGGTGCTTCTGTCTGTGATACTGGAAATTGCCAAGGCGCTTCCAGAGGACACAAGCAAACAGTGCCAGCCTCTAGAGGCCTGGGCCCCAGGCACGCACACATATAACCTCTGCCACATGCTGCTACTCAAACCATGTCCCGAAATTAGTTCACATTTGAGAATGAAGAAATAGTCCCTGCTTCCTCATTGAAAAATTAGGCAGCCACATTAACCCATATTATTGCATTCAGTTTTTTAGTAAAATGTACCACATATATTTTAATTCCATTTTTTCTTTGTTATGAGAAAATAGATATAAAACTGGTTTATGCATATTAACTTTTATACCCAAGTACTTTAATCATCTAGTTATTGACTGTATTACTTCTGAATTCTCTGCCTATGCTATGTTGTTTGAAGAACAAAATCATTTCTTTCGGAATATGCCTGTCTTTTCTTTCTTTTTTCCTGATCCCACTGCCTGGTCCTCCAGTGAAGTATGGTCATGAGGGTCTTTGCCTCATTTCTCAGCACAGCAGGGCATTCCCAGCGTGTCGCAGTGATGTGGGCTCCTTGCAGTTGTTTGCGTAACTAAGTTTTCATCTGTTTCAAGCTTGCTAAGCTTTTGTTGGGCTATAACTGTATGCTATGCCTTTCTTTTGAGAAGACCATACAAGGTGAGTCCTTTATTCTGATAATACGGTAAGCCATTGTGATTGCTTTTTGAATGTCAGATGAAGGTGATTTCCTTATTGGAACTTACCTTGCTTGTACAGATCCTCTTGAGTTTTATTTTTAGTGTTTATTCAAGATTTTGATTATATATTCATGAGGGAAGTGGGCCTTTGATCTTCCTTTTCTAAAATGCCCTTGCCATATTTTTTATTTTAATACTATCTTCATAAGACATACTGAGGAGAGACTTCTCCTTTTCTTCCTGGAAACATTTATGTGGGCCTGAAGTGATTTCTTCTATAAATGCTCAGAAGAATTCACTAGTGCAGTCATCTGGATCTTGAATTTTTTTTTTAAGTTAGTTTTGAAATTCTGAGTTCATAAGTTACAGGGGCTATCCGAATTTCAGGGTTCTAACTAAATTTTGGTTGGTTGCATCCCAGAATTTTCCAACTTCATCTGTGCTCTTCATGTTTGTTGGCAAATGTTATGCATACTGTTCTGCTGTTGCTGTTGGCCACTCCTCTGAGTGAGCACAGAGAAGGTTCTGTGCCAAAAGAAACTGGAAACCGCAGCAGAGATTCTGCCAGTGGTGTTGACAAGGGCAGTAAGTAACAGGAATTGGCAGGATGCCCTCTCTGCCCCACATTTCAGGTTACTACCATCGCCTCTCATTGGAAGGATTCAGTAGGAGACAATCTCTATTGGTGTGGGGCAAGTGGACCATGCCACCAGACAGAAGAATCCTAACCCTGAGAAACTCAGAATTGAGTATGGTAGGGGTGGGGTCAGCTCTCTGCCTAACTACCTGCTCTGGAATACATAACGATGACACCCCACTGAGAGGACCATGGCAGCCAGTCAGGTAGCTGGGAAGTTCTCCATGCTAATGAGGTATCTAGATAGCTATTTAGCTGATGAGCTTCCATTCCTGGACATTTCCTTCTTGCAAAGGGTATTGAATTCCTGGCTCACCCTGAGTACGATGTATGCATTTATATTTGACATCAAGTAAAGCAGTTTGGACGAACAAGGACTACCTCTTCATCAAGGGAAGGAGGTTCATAATAAAGAGCCGCACCTAAAGCTCCAGGAGAAGGCCTTCTCTCTTTCAGCCCTTCCATATTCTTGGTACTTACTTTGAACTAAACAGGGCTCTGCTTCCATTCAGAGTTCAGCCTTCCCCTTCCTGACTGCAGTGTCCTGAGGGGAAGCATGGACTGGGGAGCCCTGTTCTCAACTTATAGTGGTACCCCAGTGTCTCCTGGGTACACAGGAGACTGGGAACCACAACAATCTTCTCAGACCCCACTATTTCCCTTCCAAGAAAACAGGGACCGAGCACCCCCATAATGGACTGTATTCTGTGTCCCCCAGGCAGCTTGCCAATGGCACTCCAGACGTGTGTGTTCCGTGCACTCCAGCAATGAGGTACCCCGGCATATTGGCCTGGTTTCTGTTACTGTATTTTAATACCCAGATATGATAGTTTATAACGAGAAGAGGTTTATTTAGCTCATGGTTTATGGGGCCAGCATCAGCTTCATTCAGCCAAGGACTTTATAGCAGGTGGTGTCATAATGCCAAGAGTGTGTAAGAAGAAAGGTCTCATGCTTGCAGTGTGACCTAAGTATCTCCCCTCATTTTAAAGGTTCCAGTACTCATGACATCACCATGCTTAGCACAAAGCTTTCAACACAGGCATTCATTGGAGCAGGGGAAATTCAGTCCTTCCGTGCGAGGGGTGAGTTCTAGCTGAGTGGGTTTAGCTTGAGTTAAGACCCCAGGAGCTCACCACTGCTCAAAGCTTCTTCCACTTCGTGCTTCCAGGTTCTTGTCTTGTAAACTCAAAGGCTGAAGTTCACAGGGTACAAAGAAGCAGGCATTTAGAAACGAGTTGACTATGGGCTCATAGGTGGGAGCCTAACAATTAGAGCTCCCATATTACAGGAGCCAGTCCCAAAGATGGGTGCCATCAAGTTTCTGGTTTAGGTGCTTTTTAATAGGGCTTATGGCAGCTGAGCTGGCCAGTCTAGTCGGCAAAGCTTCAAGGTATCTGAGCATTTTTTTTTTTTCATCACAGTGGCTGGATTGGAGTTTTGGTCCCATCCTCACAGATACACAGATAGTTTCTAGGCAGCTGTGTAACAGAAGAATGATCATAGGAAGCTAAAGCAGGAACCAGGACCCAAACACTCCTTGCATTTCTGGCCTCTGACCAAGGGCAAGAATTGCGGTCCCTGTCCCTAACATACTAGATTCTCTCTCCTGTTTTTATCACTATATAAAATGGATTCAAACCCTATCCATAGCCCCATCTAACAAAAGAAAATCTTGTGGAGAGATTCAGTTCTAGCAGTGGAGATCAATGTCTCTACCTCCTTCCCAGCCCTCCACCCCACCCCTTCTGTGTTGCAAGGCCCTCTCCATAGCCTGTCTGAGGCCTTTGGAGGAGTACGCCTCATCTGTGTCCTTCTGCTCTTATTCCTGAGGTGTGTCAGAATTGTCTGGGTTTAAAATTCAGTGATATTTTTCATCCTCACTTCAAGGATCCTTATGATCAATATTAAGATCTTTAAAAATACAGCCATTGCCTTTTTAATCAGAGTCAGGATCCTATATATGATGGCCAGGATCCTATAGTGGCTCCATAGGAGTACTGGGGTTGAAAACACCTATAAAATGATATTGTTCTACCTCCTCTGTGTTTAGATATAAAAGTACTACTGTCCTATCATTGACAACAGTATTTAGGATGTTGCACAGATGTGTAGCCAAGGAGCAGTGGGCTAGCCCATACAAAGTATGTTTATATAAGCTAGACCATCTAGGTTTGTTAAGTATACTTTGATCTGTAGGTGAAAGTCACATGACAACCCATTTTCCACTGTGTATTCATTGTTAAATGGCATGTAACTACATTGTAAAATCCAATTTAATATTATTATCCCCTTTCTCCCTTCTAGGATCCTTGTTTGCTTTGTTTCTGGTGGGGATGTGCAGAATTTTATTTAGTTTACATAGGAAGCCTTTGTTTCCTGACTCTGTGTGCCCAATAAGCTATTCTTCTATACAAGCATAATGATAGTGTTCCTGGGGAGAAAATTCCTGGCCCAGTCTTCTTTCTTCTTACTAATCTGCTCCGTATTTCCTGGTCTGTGCTTCTCTATGATCACAGGTGAGAACTGTGGTATGAAATTTTCCCCAGAAACTCATTGTTCTTTCTGTGTGGAAGCTTCTATGGTTTCTTGCTAGTCTTCAAATTCAGACACATTGCCAGGGTATATTTAAATTTGGATGTTTCAGGTCACTTTTGATTTGAGTCTCCAGTTTGGTTGCTGCTGTTTACTCCCTGTTGTAGCTTTGTGTTCTCCCCTAACTCCTACTGTTTACCCAGAGTGCCTCCTGCTTCTACCCTCCATGTCTTCATTCTTCATTTGTGATTTTTAGTTCATTAACTCATCTTGTATTTTATGGCTCATGTCTCATGCTCTCCTAAAACAGTAATGCATTCTCAGTGGCCACCAGTCCTTTTTTTTTTAACAGATCCTCTCCTCAAATTTTAAATTAAAATACCAAGCACTGTTCCATCCTTGGAGTATTTTATCACACTCTAATAATAACTTCTTATGTGTTCTCATTCTGTCTTTTTATTATAAACTCTACTTCTGTCTCTGCCATTAGTTCTGCTCCACTGTAGACATCTGCTCTAGATCCTGGTTGCCTCCTTCCTTGAAGCCATTGTATATCTCAGTGGCATGCAGATCTGCTGCTTCCTCTGATCATTATCTTCGGTACAGATCTTTCCCAGCACTGGTTTGGGGTCAGCTTAGTCTGTGGTAGTTACAACCCATATAAGGCCACATGGATTACTAGAAAGTCATGGAGGCATGCAAGGATAGCCTTTTCTCTGTGGCCCTGAAGCCAGCAAACCTCCCTCTTCTTCCTTTTCTTGTTCCCCTTCATCCTTCTCTCTCTTTCTCTTTTCTTTTTCTCTCTCTCTCAGTGTCTCCCCCTCTGTGTGTTTGTGTGTATCTCCCTGTCTCTGTCTCTGTCTCTCTCTCTGTGTATGTGTGTGTGTGTGTGTGTGTGTGTGTGTGTGTACTCTAGGATTTAAACTTATCCTTTAGATATGCTAGGCAAACACTCTACCACTTTGTCTCTTTAGATATAGCTGGGGTGGGATGAGATGAGATAGTTTCTCTTTGGAATCATCTTCAGACCTTACTTACAACTTACCTTTCAAAGAGGACAAGTGAA
>JADRCD010140412.1:8290-48423 GCA_019843815.1 Montemys delectorum | reverse complement strand
CCCTGCCCCCACCCGCTCCGCCCCACCCCCACGGCGCCTGCTCCCTTACTTACCAACCTCTTCCCCCTCCCCCCACATCCGGTGTTCCCGAACCAGGATCCCCCGGTAGCCCCCGAAAGGCAGCTGTTTCGGACCACCCCCCCAGCACCCCCCGAGGGGTGAACTGACACTAGGTTGCTTTCTTCCCGGAATCAGTTTCTTTAGTTAGCTGGCCCTCCCTCCCTAGATCAGAACAAGTGCCTGGACCCGACTTTACCTACTCTCCTTCCTCTCTAGGGTCCCAGTACTTTTGGGGGATTTTTCTCCTATTCCGCACACACAGTCGAATTCTGCTGTCCTATTCCCATTCCCTACCCTGGTTACTCTCCCACCCAAGCCCTCATCATCGAAGTCAAGAGCTACAGGGACTCTTCGTTCTTGTAGGATTGGTGAGATCGTACGAAGAACACCCCTTAGACGCCCATAATCGGTGCGGATCCCCATGGGGAAGGCTCGTTTTGTTGACATCCACCAGGCTTTGGTTCTGAACCCAGAGAAGGCGGCTGTGGACCTAGGGATAGCCATGCTTTCGTAGGGTAAACGTGTTGGTGTTGAGGGGAGGGGAGGGAAGCCACGGAAGAGGAATGGAAGTAGTTTAAAGCTGCTCATTTTAGTTTGGCTGCTCCTAGAATGTCAACTTACCAGTTATTTACAGGTTGTATGTAATGCTGTATCAGTCTAAAAATAGGAACTCTTGATATAGAAGCCATAAGTGAAGAATATAGCTTGTTATCTTGTTTCGAAATTTTATTTCCAGTTAATTTTTTTTCAGCCACCTACATTTTTCAAAATATCAGAACAGAAAGGGCACAGCTAGTTTACTGCTAATGCCTAGTATGTGGAATCTGATTTAGCTGTCCAGAATTGACTCTTTGGGTTGTATTGGCAAGTCAGTCTTCAACAATGACTGTTGAGTGATGCACTATGCTTAAGTGAAATTTCCTGAAACTGTTCCTCAAAATTAAGGGAAAATCAGTGTTGTTGTCATGTGGATTTACTAAAAGTACATATTTTAAGAACTGAAGGCATTTCCAGCAGATGAAGTTCTTGATTCGGCAGCAGGGACATGAACCCGCGACTTGGAAGGCTTGACCTTTAGCTGCTCCAGATGCCGTGCCAGTGGGAAAATGGGCCTCAGATCTCTATTCCATAACATAAGGACACTGGATGATTTGAATTCGAAAGTTAAAAGAACTCCTAAGGCCCTGCAAAACAGAGTTTGGGAATGTTCTCCATTGCTGTCAGTTTTCCTCCAAAAATAACCTGGCTCGGAAGTCATTGGTTGAAAGGGAATTTGACTCCCCATAGAAACTGGAGGAAAGGTAATACAAGTGGAGAGGGACAGCTGTGTTTCTGCCAGAGTAGTAAACCCACCGAAGGGTTCTGGTCCGGACTGTGGAGACGGAAAGAGAATGAGTGTATGTACTTTAAGTGTACCAGTTTCCTCAATCTCTCCTGGCAGAACATGCAGAACTTTTGGTGATGCTGGCATTCTGGGGTGTGTTTCCATTAATTCCAATACAGATGAAGACGATGTGGTAGAGGGAAAGATGGTGGCAGAAGGAGCGAATAAAGAGACAAAATTGCCTGCTAAAAAGAAAAGAAAGAAGGGTTTGCGAATTAAGGGGAAAAGACGCCGAAAAAAATTGATTCTTGCCAAAAAGTTTAGTAAGGATTTGGGGTCTGGGAGACCTGTTACCGATGCCCCTGCTTCGTTAGCTTCCAATGCCCCTGAGCAAGATGAAGAGAGCCTTTTTGAGGGCAATATAGATAAGCAGATCTATCTGCCTAGTACCAGAGCCAAAACGTCCATTGTGTGGCACTTCTTTCATGTTGACCCCCAATACACCTGGAGAGCAATTTGTAACCTGTGTGAAAAAAGTGTCAGCAGGGGTAAGCCAGGCAGCCATCTTGGTACATCTACTCTTCAAAGACATCTTCAGGCAAGGCATTCTCCTCATTGGACTAGGGCCAACAAGTTCGGAGTCACTAATGGGGAGGAGGACTTTACCTTGGATTTATCATTGTCTCCTTCTTCTCCTGGAAGCAATGGAAGCTTTGAGTATATTCCTACTGATTCATTAGATGAAAACAGAATGGGTAAGAAGCGTGATAAGTCAGCATCTGATGCCCTGAGGGCAAAAAGAGGGCGCTTTCTCATCAAAAGCAATCTTGTCAAGCACGCCTTAATTCCAGGAACGAGAGCCAAGACATCTGCAGTTTGGAATTTTTTTTATACTGATCCTCAGCACATCTCAAGAGCTGTGTGTAACATATGTAAAAGAAGTGTGAGCCGGGGTAGGCCAGGTTCCCACTTAGGAACTTCTACACTTCAACGACATCTTCAGGCCACGCATCCCATCCATTGGGCTGTTGCCAACAAAGACAGTGGTGCTATTGGAAATGGACTCGATGAGACTGAGACAGAGAGCAGTGATCTCTTGAATGATACTTTGCCGGGAGAGAAGTCATCAGGCAGCCAGGATTTAACAGCTGAGGACCTCAGTGACTCTGATACAGATGAACCTCCGATTTTAGAGGTTGAAAATAGATCCGAGAGTCCTATTCCTGTTGCAGAGCAAGATAATCTGGTGCATGCACAGGAGAGAGAAACAGCGACACATTGTGAAAATGCAGCCTCAAATCAAATAAGTCAGGCAGTTATTCAAATGATTGTGGAGGATCTTCATCCCTACAACTATTTCTCAACCCCAGCTTTTCAAAGGTTTCTACAGATTGTTGCTCCTGACTATAAATTGCCATCAGAGACTTACTTTTTCACCAAAGCTGTACCTCAGTTGTATGATTCTGTTAGAGAAAAAATTTTCTTAACTTTAGAGAATGTTCAAAGCCAAAAGATTCACCTGACTGTTGACATATGGACTCATGACCCTTCCACTGACTATTTCATTGTGACTGTACACTGGGTCTCTTTGGAAACAGCATCTTCCCCCAGTAACGGTGGGACTCCCAATTTTAGAAAGTGGGCAGTACTTTGTGTTACAGGTTTAGCCAAAGACTGTTTGATAACTAACATTTTACAAGAATTAAATGACCAGATTGGTCTGTGGCTTTCTCCTAATTTCCTAATCCCTCGCTTCATTGTTTCTGACAATTCTTCTAATGTGGTACATGCAATCAAAGGTGGTGGCTTTACCCATGTGCCATGCTTCCTGCATTGTCTAAATATAGTGATTCAGGACTTCTTCTGTGAGCACAAAAGCATTGAGAATATGTTAGTGGCTGCTAGGAAAACCTGCCATCACTTTAGCCATTCTGTCAAAGCCCGCCAGATACTACAAGAATTCCAGAATGATCAGCAGCTTCCATGGAAGAATCTGAAGCAGGATGAAACTGGCCACTGGATTTCTACCTTTTACATGTTAAAGTGGCTTTTAGAACATTGCTACTCTGTTCACCATAGTCTGGGCAGAGCCAGTGGAGTTGTACTTACCTCCCTTCAGTGGACTCTAATGACATATGTTTGTGATATTCTTAAGCCATTTGAGGAGGCTACCCAGAGAGTGAGTGTGAAGACAACAGGATTGAATCAGGTGCTACCCCTAATCCACCATCTCCTCTTTTCCCTGCAGAGACTCAGAGAAGATTTTCAAGTCAGAGGTATTACTCAGGCCCTCAATCTGGTGGACAGTTTATCTTTGAAACTCGAAAGTGATGCCTTACTAAGTGCCATGCTCAAATCCAAGCATTGTATCTTGGCTACTCTGTTAGATCCGTGTTTTAAGAACAGTTTGGAGGACTTTTTCCCTCAAGGTGCTGATTTAGAGACTTACAAACAGATCCTTGCAGAAGAGGTTTGTAATTATATGGACTCTTCGCCTGGGGCCTGCCAGATTGCAAGCTCTGAAGCATCTGGCCCTTTAGTTAGATTAGGAACTGATTCGTTTACTTGTATAAAAGAAGGCACCTCCAGTGCAGGTTCTCTGGATAGCTCAGCTGCAGACAGTGTTGCTGCTGGGAGCAAGAGGTTCTTGTTCCCCTCTGCGGTAGCTGTAGTGGATGAGTACTTCAGAGAGAAGTATTCAGAGCTCTCAGGAGGGGATGACCCTTTGGTTTACTGGCAGAGGAAGGTGAGCATATGGCCAGCTTTGACCCAAGTTGCCATTCAGTATCTGAGTTGCCCCATGTGTAGTTGGCAATCTGAATGCATGTTTACCACAAATAGCCACTTTCATCCAAAGCAGATCATGAACATGGACTTTGATAATATAGAACAGCTTATATTTCTGAAAATGAACTTGGAGAATGTTAACTACGACTATTCTACATTGATTCTGAGCTGGGACCCTGAAAATAAGGCTGTTCAGAACAATGAAAAAGAAATACTACCTTAATTTCTTTTTCCTTTTCCTACTTAAAACGGGCAGCTTTTGCTATATTACTATATCTTATTGCTGTTGTCACTATATGTAGTCATACTATTTATCCTTTAAAGAAATGGCTGGGTGTGGTCACAGTGGCCTGGCTGTTTGAGACACTGAGGCTGGACTATGAGTTTAAGACCAGCCCAGGCAACATGTTAAGATCCTGCCTTACAAAAATGAAAAACCTGGGGAAATCCAAAATTACAGAAAGGCTGAGAACTCCACAGAGGCAGTGTAATGATGATAAAATGAAGGTTAACTTTGAAGATTTCACAGTTGTAACTCAGTGTAACGGACATCTATGGAAGTGTCATTTGTATCACTTGAGAGAGAAGGTAGTGTTAATGAGAAAATACAGTGCAGCGTTGAAGGACTTTGGTATTTCTGGTTGGTAGACTGAGCTAGTAAAACTTGATTAGAGTAAAAACTTCTTCTGCCATGGAAGATTTGGTTACTCAAAAATTATGATTTGTATAAATACAGTGATTCAGGACTTCTATGAGCACAAGTGTTTAGAATGTGTTAGTGACTGCATTAACATATTCTTTCCCTTCCCTGTTTTTTAATTTCTTTAAAACCCCTGACACAGCTTGACAGAATGAAAACCCACAAAATTGTTTCATATTTAAAAATTCATAATTGCCTCACACTGGTCAGTTTATAATGTCAGATTACTGGGTATGATAGAATTGTCTTTTATATTTAGGATTGGGTCTATATAAAAGGAAACATAAAACAATTAGAAAAATGACTTTTAGTCTTTGATTTGCTTTTTATAATATAGTACAAAAAACAGGGATTATATAGGTGCCTTTAAATAACCCATTAGTAAAAATTGTTAGATGTTTGTAAAATCAAAAAACATTCAAGCCTCGTGAATGAGGCAGACCCTGTATGAGTTTCCCAGAGACTATTTCTATAGCTGGTTCATTTTTTTCAAAGGTGCTTCTGGTCCATAGCATGGTGTTCCTAACTGAAGTTTGGGCCGCTGTGTTTTTAACTGAGATAAGCAGTTGAGACTTGGCTGTGTGAGGCATCATTGCTGAAGTGAGAGAACTGTTTCAGTGGCCCGCCAGGTGCCTTTCCACTCTGAGAGTCTGTTTCTGTGACTGAGTGGGAGGCCAGAAAATGATGACTTTTAGTAAGTCTGTTAGCTGTTTCAGATTGAATAACTAATGTAAGATCCCAATTTTTCCTTTTTTTCATTTTAGATTTGGGGATATTCCCTGCCCAAAAAATTCCTGGAAAATTGACTAGTATTAAGTGTGAGTAAAAGGTGTCCACTTTTTTTAAGTCTTGATTTTAGTTTTGTCTTCGATAGTATTTGGCAAGATTTAGCTTAGAAAGTATGTAGTGTTTATTACATAAGAAGCAAAGTGGCTTTGTTACTGGGCTGGTTTTAAAACTCATTTCTGTGTATTAAAATAACTTAATTTTTTTATTTTAAATTCTTAAATGATAAATGCACCATTCATTGTGAAGTGAAATTTCATCTCCCCCAAATTTATCCTTTTACCAACTGGAGTGAAGTCTTTAGCTCTAATCATCAGTTATCAGGAAGCCTTTGCAGGGCCAGCATTGAATGCCATGCCAGGGATGCTTGTGCTGCTATAAAGGAAGAAGATAAGCATCTTTAGCATCCCTCTGCTCCGCCCGAGCTGCTTCAGAATGGCTGTAATGCTGCTCTGCCTTCTTGAGCTCGCTGCCCCACTCTGGAGTTACTCTGTAACTACACACTTCTACCTTTTTTGGTTAAACACTCCCTGACGATGATTGTTAAACATACCATATACATTGACATATATATATGTATCTATCACTACATCCATATATATGGATTTCTCTTCATCTTGATTTTGTGGTTGGGTAAAATTAGTAACATTAACTTTATGGTACTTTGGTATAAGAGTTAGTTCACTATTTTTATATTGAACCCAAATCTAAAGGCTTTTATATTATATTTTACAAGGATAATTACCCAAATGTTTTGATTTCTATACATTTGTGTGTGTATGAGCCTGTTAGTATATATTATACGGATATTATATACATAAAACACTTTATATTTTTACGTGCAGTATGCTTTTACTATACAGATAATAAAGATGGGGGAAGGCTTCTGTTTTTTTTTTCTTAATAGGTGAAGAAATCTTGAAGACCAGAAACTGGATCTTATTGAATTTTGGTGGTGTTTTTACTTTTTTTTTCTTCTTCTTCTTTTTTCATTTTTAAATTATATTGCTCAGCTATGGAAGATGGATTTTTTTTTTTAATTCTTTGAATTTTAAGTTCATCTTTAAATGAACTTTTTTTTCCTTTTTTTTTTTCCTTTTTTTTGAGGAGATAACTAATGCTAGCTGTCTCCAGTCTGGCAGAGGTTGTGCAAATGGACTTAATCTTCCAGGAGTTGGGAGATGTTTTAAAGATGTTTTAAAAACACATCCTGTGTTTCAATTGTGGCTGAGAGGTTTCCTTGGCAATGTGAGGAAGAAAATTCTTTCTACCTCATTATTATTAATTCATGGATTGAGTGTTGGTTCGACCTACAGGCGTAATAGCTTGGAACTGAGTGAAGACACAGATGTCCCTGTTGAGAGCAACCAGCTAATGTAAGTGGGGATGGGGCTTTATCATGAAAGGAGTACACTGTAATTTAAGGCATGCTGGGCTAGTGACAGACTTAAAAGCCATTGTCCACATTTTTCTCTTGTACTTTTTAAATAAGCTTTTAAATTTTTTTGGCTGAAAACTAACCTTTCTTCCCAGAGCTAAGGTGAAATTGTATAATTCTGTTTCTTTCAAGAAAAAAAAAACATCATTAACTTGTTACTCAATAGCTCCTTGTCCAGTTAAGTGGCTTTATTTTGTCTTTGTAGAAGCTATATAGCATGTATTTCACGATGTGGATGTGCCATAATGTAATGTATTACTCATTGGGAGACATTAAGGGGTTTGACATCATTAACAGAAGCCCTGCATCCAATAAGTTGGATGTATGATCTTAGAGCCAGTTCATTCACACAATAGTTCATGCGCCTTACTCAGAAGAACTTCTAACAGTTTACTGAACAACCGAGGCCTGCCTTGTTTATGGAAGCTCCTGATTGGCTCCTGTCTAGTAAAGATAGCAGATCTTTAGCCACTTTGTTGATAATAGATCATTGCTATATAAATGTTTCCTCCTTATTTTGTTAGTGTTTTTTAACATTCGTATTATAGGGAAGGTATTTTCTCTCAGCGTAGTCTCCATAGACTGTCTACTCAGGTGCTGTGTAAGGATTACAGTCATATGACACCACCACTCTACAAGCACGGAAGACTTCTTCAGATGGGGCTTATTAGCTTTTGGCTTACTGCAGTTGTGGGCTCTGAATGTGCTTTACTCTGGTGCTCTAAGGATCTGACACTTCTGTTATCTGGGCACTTTAAGGAGACTTTCTCAAGTGACTGACTTTATTAATTTCAGACTTTCTTACAAATTTATTGCCTTTTTGCATTGCTGATTTCTGTAGTTGCTTATATTCTGTGTTTAACCATTTTACCCTATAATCAGGTAGAACAAATCTCTTCCGTTCCTTTTTTCTTTCGGGATGTGTGTGTGTGTGTTTGCATATATGTGGGATACGTGTGGAGGCCCCAGGATGATGTTGATGGTCTCACCGGTCGAGGTCTCACTTGTTGTGTCTAGAGATGTCTGGAGAGGCTCATCTCTGGTGCTCCTTGTAACGCTTTTCAGGATAGACTTGTTGCATAAGGACTGCTTTGCCCACACAGCTTTTTCTGTGTGTTCTGGGGATCCGAACTCTGGCCATAATGCTTGCATTGTAAGCACTTTAACCCTGAGCCTTCTCCCCAACCCTTCTATTCTCTTTTAAATGACCTTTATTTTTCTCAACTATTGATAATGATTTTACAGATTCAAATTTCGGGGAGAAACTTCCTTTGGTATTCTGAATTGAAGTCAAGGTGTTGTTATTTGGGTGGTGAATTAATCTCCTTACCCCTCTATTGTCCCTGTTATGAATTACCTAGGTCCTCTTCCTGGTCACTGTCAACTTTTGGTTTTGTATTTAATAGGGCTTTTGCAGCCTTCAGTTTCTTTCTTTTTCTTTTTTTCTTTTTTGGTTTTTCAAGTTTTTCGAGGCAGGGTTTCTTTGTGTAACCCTGGCTGTCCTGGAACTCACTCTGTAGACCAGACTGGCCTTGAACTCAGAAATCCGCCTGCCTCTGCCTCCCAAGTGCTGGGATTAAAGGCGTGCGCCACCACTGCCCGGCCAGACTTGACTTTTTGACCCTTCAAGTTTTCTTTGTGATGTGCGCGTCTGTATGTGTATGTAGCACATGCTCGTCTGTGCACACAGTTGAATCTGTACAGAGGTCAGAGAAGAATCTTGGATGTTGGTCCTGGCTTTCCACCTTGTGTCAGATAGGGTCGTGGATCAGCTCTGTATGCCAGAGGAGATCCCTGGGATTCTCTTGTCTCTGCCTCCCCCCTTAATAGGTGGGAGTTCTGGAATTAGAGGTTTCTGGAGCTGACAGGCTTACAGGAAGCTGAATTTAGGTCTTCATGCTTGTGTGAGTGATGCGGGCTTTACCCACTGAGCTGTTTTGTAGCTTCTCCTGGCTAGCCCCAGTTGGAAATGAGTGTTGCATTTTGATTTGTTTATTTAGCCATTATACTCTTCTTTTTATATCATCATAAGCTCTCTGTTTTCAAGTCTTACGAAGATGATGATGAAGGATGTTGTTGTTTTGAGACAGGCTCTGTCACGGTTTAAATATGCTTGGCCTAGGGAGTGGCACTATTTGGAGGTGTGGCCTTGTTGGGGTAGGTGTGTCACTGTGGGCATGGGCTTTAAGACCCTCATCCTAGCTTCATGAAAGTCAGTCTTCCCCTAGCAGCCTTCAGATGAAGGTGTAGAACTCTCAGCTCTGCTGCACCATGGCTGTCTGGATGCTGCCATGTTCCCACCTTGATGATAATGGACTGAACCTCTGAACCTGGAAGCCAGCCCCAATTAAGAGTTGCCTTGGTCATGGTGTTTGCTCCAGCAGTAAAGCCCTGACTAAGATAGAATCTCTCTGTGTAGCCCTGGCCATCCTCAGACTCAGATCCACCTGCCTGTGCCTCCTGAGCTCTGGGATTAAAGGTGTGTGCCACCTGAGTACTATTGGTTTTTATTAGTGTAATGTGTTTCCTAACATTAAGCCACTCTTAGTTCTGAAATAAGCCTTTCAGTCATGCAGTGTTATTCTTTCTACTGTATATTAAGTCACTTAGCTAATGCTTTACTTAGAATATTTTTATTCTATTATAATTTTTCATAAATTTTTTTTGAGTTGAGTATGTCTTGTGATCCCAGCAATTGGGAAGCAAGGCAGGAGGATAGCAAGTTTTATCAGCCTGCAAAACTGTATTAAGACCTCACTTCAAGCCGGACGGTGGTGGCGCACGCCTTTAATCCCAGCACTTGGGGGGCAGAGGCAGGCGGATTTCTGAGTTTGAGGCCAGCCTGGTCTACACAGTGAGTTCCAGGACAGCCTGGGATACACAGAGAAACCCTGTCTCGAAAAACCAAAACCAAAACAAAACAAGACCTCACTTCAAACAACAGCATAAATGTTGGAAACATCAGTGCTTTGTATGGGAGTTGCTTTTATTCTTTTTCTACTTCTACTAATTTTTTTCTTATTAGAATATTTGCTTCAGTTGTGTATTTTTCTTATTTATTTATTTATTTGGTTTTTTGGAGACAGGGTTTCTCTGTGTGGCCCTGGCTGTCCTGGAACTCACTCTGTAGACCAGGCTGGCCTCCAACTCAGAAATCCACCTGCCTCTGCCTCCCAAGTGCTGGGATTAAAGGAGTGGGCCACCAACCGCCCTGCAGTTGTATATTTTTCAAGAATTCATTGAATACATTGATGGTGTAGCTTTTGAGTTTTTTTTTTTTTTTTTTTTTCATATTTTAAAGACTTTTACATCCTGAGATTTCCATGAAATGTTTTAAAAGGCTGAATCTCTGGTATTAGTCTCCTTTAGAGCCATTGCCTGGTAGCTGGCCTTGTCTCTTCACTTTGTTGGTAGTCTTTGTTTAGAAGTCTGCCGCTGAGTCAAGCACTTTCCCACTGACTGTAAAGGCAGGCAGTTCCGTGTCTGCCCCTGCCTCCTCCTACTACACAGGTTCCAGTTCTGGGAATTGAATTCCCTGAAATTATTTTCACATAATGCATCCTTTTGTCTCATGTTGATTTATCTTTTAATTGATTGATTGATTGATTTTTTTTCAAAGGAGGTGTTTTCTCTGCATGCATGTCTGTTTGAGGGTGTCAGATCTTCTGGAACTGGAGTTACAGACAATTGTGAGCTACCAAATGGTTGCTGGGAATTGAACCCAGGTCCTCTGGAAGACCAGCTAGTGCTCTGCTGAGCCATCTCTCCAGCCCCCTGCTTTGAATCTTCTTGGTTTTTTGAGACAGGGTTTCTCTTTGTAGCCCTGGCTGTCCTGGAACTCACTCTGTAGACCAGGCTGGCCTCGAACTCAGAAATCTGCCTGCCTCTGCCTCCCGAGTGCTGGGGTTAAAGGCGTGCGCCCGGCTCCTTGCTTTGATTCTTACAGAAGCACCTTAGTGTAATTATTTCTAGCAGCAGTTTCATTTATGCTTTTTCCACCTAGCGTTTCAAAATTAGTCCAGAAATGTGGTGTCTGTGCTTTCACATCTTTCCCCTGTGAGTGCTAAAGTGTGTCTTATAGCTATGTGTGGACACATTACAGAGTCTCAGGTTTTGAACTTGAAGGTTTCTGGGTGTTAATTTCTTGTTAGAAGCGAGATGGAGGTGTACTTTGTTTTGTGCTGTTACTTGAGTGTTTATTGTCTTTTTAACCTTAAATTATAGAGTGGAGTCATTTAATAGTAGATATATACGTTTTAAAGATTTTGTGACGTGGTTAGTTGAAGACTCTTGTTGCTAACTTAGATCACTGGCTTGAAGGCTAGTTTTCATCTTGTGTACAATTCTTGGATTAGGAATTATTTTACTAATGGAAGATAAGATTGGCTTTGGACTTGGAGCGGTAAGATTTGTAGTGCTCCCCTTCCACATGTTCATGTGCTTTTATAAGATGTTTTGCTTTTGAAGCAGCTTTCTTGGATATTTTGTGTGGGATCAGAGAATGAATGGTCGGAGCGAGGATTAGAATGCTAGTTGAGTTGTCACTGTTTATTCTCTGCGTCTGCTCTCGAAGACTTCTTTACTCCTTTGCTATCTTAGTAGCTAAACTAACACATAGATCTTCTCAAAGATAATTGTTTCAGTAACTACTCTATTTGAGTAGGGTTCTTCCATTCAGGAATAATTATATACCTCTGATATAACATGCTTATTAAGACATTTGAGGTTTTCACTTAGGTGAAAATAACATTGGCAAGTATTTTACAAGTAATCTATGTTCTATTCTAAAATGCAGCTCATGTATTTAGCAATACACACTTACATTTTATACTGAAACAGTCAAACAAGCACCATAGAACATTGAAAAGAACATGGCATGGCTGTCCTTGGCAAAAATTGTATAGCGCATATGGGAGCATACAGTATTCCTAGGTAGCTTGTTCATAATGTTCTGGGTGGTAAGCGCCTGCTAACACAATTCATATCTAGTTTATCAGAGTGGTGTCATTAAGCATTGGAGGAAACGCTTAGAGGAATTTACCTGAAGTACTTTAATTCACTGTCTCCCCTTTCCAGGATTACATTGTAAAGACGATTTCTGTGCTTGAGTTGTCATTGGAAGAGTAAGTCCGTTTCAAGAGCCCTTGGAGCTGGTCTTCACCTCGAGGAAGCAGTGGCTTGTTCCAGGAAGCCACTTTTGGCCTGAGAATTTACCCAGTATGTCTAATCAGGGAGAAGACTGCTATTTTTATTTCTATTCTACATGCACCAAAGTAAGACTGGCATCTCTAAATCAGTTCTTTTTGCGGTTTCTTAAATAAAATTAGCCAAGATTTCTCTGCATTCTAAACTGTTTTTATGTTGTGTCTTATTCAGCTGTTATATCACCTGCTACCAGTTTTTAGTAAAGAATCGTGTGTTAAGAACATGTCACTCATTTTTTTCCTCTTCATTTATATATAATTATAATTTTCCCATGTGCTCTGCCATAATTAATCTAGTCCAAGTGCCTTTGGGAGACTTTGGTCTCTATGGCTTAGCAGCTTTGATTTTTTTTTTTTTCTTTTTTTCTATTTTGTTTAGCTAGGTATGTGGGTTGTATAATACTTGCAGGAGCTGTTACATGGGTTAAATTTGACCTCTTTCACGTTTTCTGCTAGTAATAGAATGCTATTTTTTAAAATACTCTCTTCTAGAATTCTTTTAGAATTGACGCTTTCTCTGTGAGCATGCCCTGCTTATCTGCTTGAGGTTTTGGTAGCACTTTTTAGGTCTGCATGCTATTTTCTCTTATTTCTTTATGGCTAATCCTGTAAATTTGTATATTAGAGTAGCTTGTTCTAAAATCATTGTGATACTGTGTTTAAATGGGTAAGTCTAGCTAAGCATGGTAATAGAAGTAGGAGGGTTGCAAGTTCATCCTAGGCCATATAGCCAGACTCTGTCACAAAACTCCCAGGGATGAGGGCCATGAAGTTTTCTACTGGTGTGCAGCTGAGCTGTAGAGCACTTCCAAGTGTGAGGGTTGCTGGATTTAGCTCTGACACTGCAAAAGAAAAGCAAGATTTAAAAAAATCGAGACTTTAATATCAGCATTTCCATTTAATATCAGCAGCTTGTAGAACAGCAATTTGTTTCAGGTAATAAAAGTAATTTTTTTTTTTTTTTTGTAAAAAGAGGTATTTATTTTATTTATATGAGTATACTGTAGCTGTCTTCAGACACACCAGAAGAGGGCATCAGATCCTATTACAGATGGTTGTGAGCCACCATGTGGTTGCTGGGAATTGAACTCAGGACCTCTGGAAGAGCAGTCAGTGCTCTTAATATAACCCTTAAAAGTAACTATTAGTCATATATTAATTATGCTTGCATCACTTGCAGCAGCCTTTCAACTTGCCTTTATTTTCTATCAAAAGCTGGAAAATACTGATGTCAGGCTCTGACGCTGTTCTGAAGATGAATTACATGATGTTTTAGAGGATGTTTTCTTTCCTGAGAGGCCTTGCCTTTTTTCAGAACCTTAGTTGAGTCACTCAGTAGGTTGAGGAGAGCTGGATAAGATGGCACATGCCTTTCATCCCCAGAGTTGGTGAGGCAGGGACAGGTGTTCTGTATGAGTCCAGGACCTGCCTGGTCTACACAGTGAGTTCTAGGTGTACCGAGACTGCATAGTAAGAACCTGTCTCCAAAAACAACAGCAAAGAAGTAGGTTAAGGCTGGGGAGATAGCTCAGTCAGCGAAGGATTTGCATGTAAACATGAGAACCTGAATATGATATCCAGAATCCACATTTTTGAAAGCCAGGCACGATGGCATGCAGTTGTTCTAGGGATGTAGAGGAAGTTAGATCCTTGAGCCCTGGTCAGTCAACTTAAATCTGCATGGGGAGTTCCAGGCCAGTGAGGGACCCTGTCAAACAAACAACAGAAAGCAATAGGTTATTCTATTACACATTTATTGCTTTCAGATGGTTGTTACTGTCACATCTTGTTTTCTACCCTGCTGGTCTTTGCTTACTAGTGTGTTTGTTAGGTTCTTGGGCACTATTGTTATGGACATGTGCCACAGTCCTTTCCTGTTGTGTTTATAGGGTGACAGCTGCCCGTTCCGTCACTGTGAAGCTGCACTAGGAAATGAGACTGTTTGCACACTTTGGCAAGAAGGCCGTTGTTTTCGACAGGTGTGCAGATTCCGCCACATGGAAATTGACGTAAGTTTCCAGTTTTTGTTACCATAGGTTTATAGAATCAATAAAAAATATGAGAACAGTGGCTAGTGAGAGTGGGGTAACTCAGTAAAAGCACTTAACTGCCAAGCCTGGTGGGGGTTGGGGTGCGAGTACACACTGTTACAGACATGTGAAGGTCAGAGAACACTCTGACTTGTAGGAGTCAGCTCTAGTTCCACAATATATGTTTTGGAACTCATACTAAGATGCTTGGCTTTCGTGGCAAATAACCTTAACCTGCTGCTGAGGCATCTTGTTGGCCGGCTCATGTCTCTAAGTTCTAAAACAGTTCTAGGTAAGATTGCCCACTGTTCTTGCAGAAAACCTCTGTTTCCTAGCACCCACGTGGTCGCCCACAATCCTTTAACTCTCCTTTTAAGGCTCTGCTGCCCTCCTAGACTTCATGGACACCAGTCACAAATGTGGTGTACGTATACAAGAAAAATACGCATACATAGAAAATAAGTATTTTTTTTCTGACCCACTTAAGGAGAAATTACTGCCATCTTATATTTCCCATTATGTTGAAAGTTTCCTACAAACAAAGCATTTTCCTACACAACAGTAGCACAGCTGTGAAAATTAGAAAATGAGAATCGGTAACACTTTTGTCCTCATGCAGGTTTGCCGCTTTGTGGTCATATATTGAAGGATCACATGTGGTGTACGATGCCTTAGTTTCTCCGTCATCCCAGGACAGGGTCTTTCTTGATAGTTGTAGGGCAGCTGTTCTGTAATATATGACTTAGTTTGTTTTTACATTTTCATTATTAAGTTTCAATTGTAGATATCTCTTTTGTAATTGTATGTGTATGTGCTGGCATGTTTCTGTACCACATGGGTGAGGTGCCAGCAGAAGTTGGAAGGAGTTGGATCTCCTGGAGCCGAGTTACAGATGGTTGGGAGCCACGGTGTGGGTGCTGGGAACTGAACCTGGGTTCGCTGCAAGAACAGTGAATGCTTTTAACCTCTAGGCCATCTCTTCAGCCCCCTAGATGTTATCTGTTTCATGGCATATCACAAAAGCAATGCTCTTTTCATTGTACATAGATTATAAAGTGGTATACAATTTCAATTTTCCCATCACTGCTGTCTGTTTTCACAGCATGGCTACATTGCTTCACTATAAAGTTTTAGTAATTAAAAAACTATATATATGTGTGTGTGTTTATGTGTTAAGTGTGTACATGTACGTGTGCCTGTGGGAGTCAGAGGACTTCACAAGTCACTTGTTCTACCATGTGGGCCCCAGAGATAGAACTTGTCACCAGGCTTGACAGCAGGTATTTTCACCACTGAGCCATTTCCCTGCCCCAATTTTAGAAGTTCTTTAATACTCTAGATAGTCTAGATGGCCCATTTCCCACCAAACTTGATTTTCCCCCAGGATCTATTTGTGTTAGTGTGAATTATTGGTTTTCTGGTTTTGCTTAATGTGTTATATCGATTATATTCCAATTTAATGTCTAAGAGGTCTTCAAACTGACTTATTTATTTATTGGGGGGGAGGGGTACTCCTTACCACCTTGTCTTCGCTTTTTGGTCAATAGAGGTTTTCCAGGACTTTTAATCTTTGTAACTTTCCTACTCCTGCTCTAAAATCTATTTGTATAAAGACCTATTGGTTCCTTTCAGTAAAGAAAGGTAGATAGACACTAAGCTTTGGTCTGTTCATATTGCTTTTCAAGTCCTTAGTGGAGAGAGAAGTGGGTGATATATAAATAAGCATGCATTGCTTTGGGTCTTCACATTGAAAGGCACAAATTCACGTAGGTGCTTTCAGCTCATCAGTATCAGGGTTTAGTGTACGTTCCTTTTTTCACTGTTTTCTCAAAAGTGAGAACTGTTCTCCCCCTCCCTACCTCCCTTCTCTTTCTTCCCCCTTCCTTCCCCCTCCACTCCCCCTCCACTCCCCCCTCCACCTCCCCCGTTCTGATGTCACACGAAACTACTGCTTCATAGTGTCGCCCTAAGTCCATTGTAAAGATCCCTTCCTCCTTGAACTACACCGTCCTGCTGAGGACATGTCACTCCAAGATCTGGGGCTCTGGTACTTTGTGCTAGGCCACTCCCTTAGGTGAGATGCTTCCTTACTCCATTGACGTTCTTCTGGGTACCAGTTTCTCTCATAGGGCTCTGTCTTTCTGTGATACTCAGTCCACACTGTTTCCATGAATACCCTCTCTTCACTGCACTGGAGCCCCTTCTGCAGAAAAGCCTTCCTTGACTCATCCTTTTAACCCTCAGGAGACTGTCCCTGTTACGATGTCTTCCCAACCCCTTATGGGCAGCACCTTAGAATCTTGGTTTGACCAATTTGTATTTCTCTTTGAAATGAATATGTAATTCCTTCAGAGTTGATGTTCAGTTGAGTTGTTATTGAGGAGAGAGGGAAGAGGGTGCATAAGTCATCTGTGTGCTGGGCTTAGAGAGCTGCCGCAATCTGCTTTCTAGTTTATACCTGCTTTCTGAGACGCCTACTGTGCCAGCAGTAAGGTGCTCATCAAGTTGAGATACTACTCTGTAACTTCTGAAAGCTCACATTATTATACCTGTACGTAACTCATAGGAAGAATCTAAGCACAGGTCTCTAAAATATCACATCTAGGAGCTATGACAAGAGCAAGGATGTACTCATCGCAGGACAGAAGGGCAGTGGGGTCTGTGGAGTTGTTCTGAGTCTATGGAGTTTGTGGGAGTCTCTTTAGGCTTGCTTCTTCCTGTATTCTTTTCCTCCGAAGTGGAAGGTAGCAACTCACTGCAGGGATCTCCCATGGAAAGCCACTTAGAATCACGCACCACCTGTCTTATATACCAAAATCCCAGACTCAGCATAAACCATATCCTTGGTACAAAAGTCTAGGCACAGTGAGTCTCTCCTTTCCCACTCATTTAACTTGGAGGTACTCTAAGAGCTACACTCTCAGGGCTAACCAAGCAATATCAGCATTCATATATATATATGAATATATATACATAATGTATATGTATATTGCACAATCTTGTTTCCCTGTGTCTGAGGAGAACTAAATATTTACACGTTGTTCTCATTGTGTGGAACTAAGTCTACCAGAGCTACCACTGCAGCAGTTTGTAAAGCACTAGAAACAGTGTAGCTCTGCCACCTGCACACTGTGGAGGGTGGGCATCAGTTAACACTAATGATGAGTTTAAGGTGGACACGAACTGTTTAGTAAGGAAAGATCAGAATATATTAAGGGAAAATGTACAGGGAACAAAATAGCAGGCTAGAAATAGAGGAGAGGTCAGTCAGCAGTTAAGAGCATTGTTGCTCTTACAGGGGCTCTAGCATCCACACAGCAGCTCGCAACTGTCCCAACTCCAGTTTCAGGAGGTCCCATGCCGCCTTCTGGATCCTTGTGAACTTTGCAGGCACGAGGCTGGCACGTGGTGCATGTACAGTTTAGGCAAAAACCACATATACAAAATACCTAAGTCTAAAACCCTTTTATATAAAATAGAAAAGGGGAAAAATTTATACTTGTATTTCTTTGTATGTGCATTTACAAACTATCTGGAAGTATAAAAGAGACCTTTAACCATGGTTGTGGAGATGGACTGACTCTAAGGACTCTGTTCCCAGCATACCCTTACAGTCAGTTTTCACTACTGGTGGAGTCAGGAGTCATAATGTGTCTGTGTGCAAGACATGTTGAGAGAGCAACACAGCAGTCCCTTGATGTGTGCCTCCAGCTGAGGTGGCATGGGTGGCAGACTGCCTTTCTGGTTGAGCTCCCATACTAGAGTCAAGTGTCCTTGATTGCCAGCTGCTTGCTCCTGTCTTCTTGCTTGATTATTTTGCTTTTCAAAATTAGTAGCAGCAGAAGAAGAGACACTCCAACTGAGAAACATGCTAACAAATAGTGCTCTATTGCTAGACAGGATTTCTAACTAGAGGAAGGCTGTGATATGCTTTACTAGACAATGTAATGTTAGTAAACCTTGTTCAGGATGAGCTGTGTAGTACTGTTGGTTGTGGGTTTCATATTAGTACTTAAATAGATACATATTAAATAGATCGTCTCCCCCCACCCCCTCTTTAATTTGCTTGCTTGCTTGCCTTTTGAGATAGGGTCTCTCTGTGTAGCCCTGGCTGTCCTGGAACTTAGTTTCTAGACCAGGCTGACCTCAAACTCAAAGAGCCACCTGCCCTTGTCTCCCAAGTACTGAGATCAAAAGTGTATACCAACACATCCTACAAAATAGAAACACATGAAGCAAATTTATGTATTGGTGTGTGACTGGCTGATGAAAGCTTTGTAGATGTAGAGGATAATGAGAACCATTTTGTCTGTTTCCCTTAGAAGCATTGGTGTGGTAGTATTCACAAATTCAGGAGCTAGGAAGATGACTCACTGGGTAAATTAGCATGTGCTATACAAGCATGGAGACCTGCCTTTGATTGCCCAGCACCCACATCAAAAGCTGGGCATGGCTGCACTTAGATACAAGCACAGTGTTGAGAGCAGAGACAGGAGGATCTGGGGAGTTGGCTGGCTGATCAGCCCAGCTGAAATGAGCTTCAGCTTCAGTGAGAGACCCTGTCTCAGGGTATAGTCAGGTAGAGAGAGCAGTAAGCCACCTCATGGCATGCCTTCACTTGTACACATTCAGTTCACGTTTTGTAGCAAAGGAAAATGAGGCTGGCCAGGCATTTGGTTGTTTGTGCTCATAAGGCCCTAAGTAACTTAACTGGAAGGAAAGTTATTATAGTCTCTTACTCCATATTCTAAACTGCTATATTATCCTGCTTTTCTTCATCAAATGTGGGCATTTAGGGCTTTCAAGAGGAAGAGCAGGAAGCAAGAACAGCTCCTTTCCCCTCTCCATGCCCAAGCCTCACAGCCAGCGGCCTCTCTTGGTCAGAGTTTAGAACTTTGTTTAGAAAACCAATCACAAGATTAATTTAGGATTTACTTCACTTTTTATTTGAAAGCAATGTGTTCTCTTTTACAGAAAAAACGAAGTGAAATTCCTTGTTATTGGGAAAATCAGCCAATGGGTTGTCAAAAACTAAACTGCGCTTTCCATCACACCAGAAGTCGTTATGTTGACGGACTGTTCCTACCTCCAAGCAAAAGTGAGACTGGTTTTGATTCTCAAAGAACAGTTGCTATTCATTGAGCACCTTCTGCTCACACCTCTTAGTCCAGTGGGAGCCGTGCTAGCTGTGCTATTTCTAGTGTATAAGGAAGAAACAAAACCTTATAAAGGTTAGGTGATGAGTACGCCGAGAGAGGACCAAAGGTTTTTTGTCATGTCAGGTTATATTACGATAGTTAGTTTCATTTTTATTTTCTTACCAAACCTTTAGATGTGTTCAAAAGCAGCTTAATTCTCCAGAACTGGGGTTGACCTGCCTGTTCTGTAAAATGAAGGTTTACTGAATACATGTTTTCTTGTAGCCAGTTTTGTGTTAGTACTGCAGAGTGAACTAGTTGAGGTAGAGACCATTTGACCCACAAAGCCAAAAGTCCTAGCCATCTAGCTCTTTCTGGAGACAGGTTATGCGCTGTAGCCGGAACCGCCTTAGAACTTGTGATCCTCCTGCTTAGCCTCAACCTGAGTGTGAGGTGATGATAGTCATTCACCATAACACCTCATAGACTTAACTAGTCCAGCACTTTATAGGCTAGCTAAAATGAAAAATTCTTACTGTTTCTCCTGTTGTTCCAGGGCTGAGGATCAAGCCCAGGATTTCAAGCATACTAGACAAGCCCCCTACCATTCTATTATATCCCCAGACTTAAAATAAATCTTGACTCCACAGATATCTGTGGTTTATTTTCAAAGTCCCTTTTAAAACAATTTTTATTTATAATTTATAATAGTGGAAGGTGGCTGTGATTTTAGCACTCAGAAGACTAAGGTAGGAGAAATATAAGTGTGAGGGCCAGGGCCAGCCTGGGTTACATAGCGAGACTAAGAAAGAGAGGTAGGGAGTAGAGGGAGAGAGGGAGAGAGCTTGATCCCAGCCAGGAGGTGGAGGCAAGTGGTCTCTGTATGCATTTTTCTGTTGAGCGAATAAACTGTAGAATCTCAGGTCTCACTTTTAAAAAGATACATCTGGTCTTGAGAAGTAACTCTTGGGACTATTGCTTTCATTGCCTACCATCTGCTTATCTCCAATAAAGGAGCCATTGGTTCAAAAATATTTTTGTCACCATGGAGACTTTAGAATGAACTGAGAAAATTAGGTTTAAAAAACATACAGGTTCTAATAAAAATGTGCCACATGTATCCTAAAGGACCAGGGATGTTTGTTGGGCGGAGATGGTAGTTCTGTGTTCTAAATTTATGTCTGGTTTTATATGTTTAGCTGTGTTACCCACTGTGCCTGAGTCACAAGAAGAAGAAGTAAAGGCTAGCCAGCTCACGGCTCAACAGAGCAAACTGTCTGTTCAGTCTAACCCCTCCCCTCAGCTCCGGAGTGTAATGAAAGTAGAGAGTTCAGAAAACGTTCCCAGCCCCACACATCCGCCTGTTGTAATCAATGCTGCAGATGATGATGAAGACGACGATGGTATGTTTTAGCTGTAATGAACTAGGCAGGAAAAGATGAAAGCTCTAAACTTGTTCTTATTGAAGGTTTGTCTTACATGTGTGCATATAGATCAGTTTTCTGAAGAGGGCGATGAAAGCAAGACGCCTGCCCTACAACCAACTCCCGATGTCCATAATGGATTACGAGTGGCTTCTGCCCGCAAACCTGGAGTCAGTTTAAAGCAAGGTAGGAAGTAGGACTGGCTGCACTGACTTCTGTTGGAACTACCGTTTTGACATGATGTGTCCCTTCTTGTAAGTTGTTTATTCCAAGCATACTTGATGCCTGCAGCAAAATACAAAGGAAAAGGCTGTAGATCCTCATGTGCTCCCCCTTGGGTTTCTCAGGTGAATGTTTGAATTTTGGAATAAAAACTCTTGAGGAAATTAAATCAAAGAAAATGAAGGAAAAATTCAAGAAGCAAGGCGGTAAGTCTTTACAAGTTTTGGCATGAATACTTGCATGTTTACTAGACAAGAATAATAAAGCCAAGCTCAGCAAACACAGACTCTTACTTCTGTGGCTTGTTTGCAGTGAAACAAGACTATGGAGCTGTTTCAGTCCTCACTGTGCACAGCTAAGTGTTTAATAATTTAAAAACCTGTTTATCTTCTAATTGATTGATGCTTTTTAGTTTTTTGTTTTTGTTTTTTTGTTTTGTTTTGTTTTTTGGTTTTTTTTGACATAAGGTTTCTCTGTGTAGCCCTGGCTGTTATAGAACTTATTCTGTAGACCAGGCTGGCCTTGTGCTCGTAGTGATCCACCTACCTCTGCTTCCTGAGTGCTGGGATTAAAGGCATATGCTACCATGCTGGGTTAATATTTTGAAGTATTTAACTGTAAAGAACAACAGTTAAGAGCCGTCTTAAGGGGCCGGGAGAGTAAAGTGCTTGCTACACAAACCCGACACTCTGTGGTCTTTCTCTAACCTACATAAAAAGCCAGATGTAGTGATGTGTGGTGGTAATCCTGGTTCTGGGGGCAGGAGGATTGCTTGGTTTGCTGGCCAGCCTAGTCTAAGCTGACCTTAGGTCCTTGTAAGACAGAGTCTCCTGAGGAATGAGGAGAGATGGCTGAATTGACCTCTTCCACATGCAGACAGGACCTACTAAAAGAACATGTTTGTCATTAGGTACAAGAGGGTTCTCAAGAGCTACAAAGATTTTTTGCTGGAGCTTACTTGTCTCAACCTAGTTAGCTAAGGTAATAAAGAGATATATACTAAGTAGCGTGAATAATTGGCTCTGAGCGGCCTGTTCTTGTTATAGCTTACTCTGTAGGAACCTTGTTTTGCGGACGATAATATTCAGGTGGGAACACTGGCATTGCCAAAGCTGATGGCTAACCAGCTTCTGCCTTGACTTTTAGAGACGTGCTAGCCTCACCTAGGGGAAGCAGCAGTCTCATAGAAACAGACCCCTGACTTGGACTAACCTTGCTTCCTACGCGTTATTCATTTGTCTTTTCATTCAGAAGGCTCCTCGGGAGTTTCCAGTGTTTTCCATGAGCCTCAGCCCAGTCCAGGCCCTGAGAAGGAGAATGTTCGGACTGTGGTGAGGACGGTGACTCTGTCAACCAAACCAGGTAAGCAGCAGCAGGTGTCGAGTCGTTGGCCTTTAGGTGCTTGGCAGCACAAAAGGCTTGGGGAGACATTGTTTACTTTGGAGTTTTAGGAGGACTTGAAACATTTGGATCAGATATGAGGTTGAAAAATTGATACATTTGACCTGATTAAAAAGTTGGCATTTGGATGGGCAGTGGTGGCGCACGCCTTTAATCCCAGCACTTGGGAGGCAGAGGCAGGTGGATTTCTGAGTTTGAGGACAGCCAGGGCTATACAGAGAAACCCTGTCTCGAAAAGCCAAAAAAAAAAAAAAAAAAAAACAGTTGGAATTTTTAGTCAGGTAGTCTCACATTTATGTGTGTCTAATTTAACATTTTTCTCTTTGCTTCAAGTTTATTGGCTGCTCATTTTGAGTAAAGAATGTTCTTACATCTTTAGAATGATAGAAAAATGTATATCTTTTTACTGAATTGTTTAAAATCTAATAAATTGTCTTAGTTTTAGTTACTATGCTATGTCCAAACACCATGACCAAAGCAACTTGGGGATGAAAATTTAATATGGTTCCACATCACTGATCATCATCAAAGAAAGTCAGGACAGGAACTCAAGCTGGCAGAAACCTGGAGGCAGGAGCTAATGCAGAGGCCTTAGAGGGGTGCTGCTTACTGGCTTGCTCCTTGTGGCTTGCTCAGCCTGTTTTAATAGAACCTGGGACCACCAGTCCAGGGATGGCACCATCCGGAGTAGGCTGGGCCTTCCCACATCAATCACTAGCTAAGAAAAAGCCCTACATCAGTGGTTCTCAACCTTCCTAGTGCTAAAACTATTTAACACAGTTCCTCATGTTGTAGTGACCCCAGCCATAAAATTATTTTCATTGCTACTTCATAGCTGTAATTTTGGTATTGTTATGAATCATAATATCTGATATGACCCCTGTGAAATGGTCACTAGACCCTACTACTGCCACCAAGGGAGGGGTTGCCCCCCACAGGTTGATAACTTGCCCTACAAGCTTGCTTTCAGCCTGGTCTTCTGGAGACATTTTGTTAATTGAGGCTCCTGACTCTCCAGGGACTTTAGCTTGTGTCAAATTGACATAAAAATATGTAGCACAGTAGTACAACACAAAAGAAATTGCACATTTGAGTGTTCCATTTGAACAGCAAACATTTGGAAGAAGGCTTACTCTCCAGCAATAATGTTAGATAGTTTGTAAGACTAAATCCTCTTTCCTCATGTGTGACTGCTGTTAATAATGCCATGCTGTTGCATGTTTATTAAACCATTGAAATAAGACTGGACCTGATTTTCAGAACAACCCCTCAGTGGGCTCATAGGAATGTAAAGTGGTATCCTCAGTCGAGTAACACTATCTCTGCCATTTCAGAAGAGCCCTTGGTTAGACTGAGTCTTACTGAGAGACTGGGGAAACGAAAACTTGCAGTAGGTGAGTTATACCTTGTGTATAGTCTGTCAATGTGTTTGTGCATTCACGTGTTACCCTGTTGAGACTCTCCTAAGCACCGTCAGTACCGTGCTGGTGGGTCGGCTTGTATTCTTGACTAACAACATAAGTAAAACTTCCTGTGTGTTGTACCTTTCATGGAAGCTACAGCAGTTTAAAGTATTATAACTTAATTAGATTATAACTAACCTTTGCTTTTTGATTGTAAGCCTGTTAATGGCTAAGCTATGTCCAGGCCATGGCTAGCCTTTTTAGAAGGTCCTAGGTTTAATAATTACAGACTTGAGCCAGGTATAGTGGCATGTACCTTTAATCTCAGCACTCAGCAGGCAGAGGCAAGAGGATCTTTGTGTGGTCAAAGCCAGCCTGGTATTTATAACTATTCCAGGCCAGCCAAAACTATATAGAGAGACCCTAGTCTCAAAAAAACAAAAACAAAAAAAACAACAGTTTTTTAATTTTGTTTTTATGGTTTTCCTAGTAGCTCCCTATCCATTCCCCCTTCCCTTTGGCTAGCAAATACAGAAAGGCTGATTATACTATAGTCAGACAGCAGCCTGCATTAAACTTAACTGATCATAGAAACAAAAGAATCAGAACCTGGGCTGGAGAGATGGCTCAGTGGGTAAGAGCACTGACTGCTCTCCCAGAGGTCCTGAGTTCAATTCCCAGCAACCACATGGTGGCTCACAACCATCTGTAATGAGATCTGACGCCCTCTTCTGGTGTGTCTGAAGACAGCTGCAGTGTACTTACTTATATACATAGAATAATGAATATTAAAAATAAAAAAGAATTGAAGAATTAAAAATAAGTAAGAACTTACATATTTTCTGTTGGTTAGTGGTGTCCTCCTTCCTCTTCCCTTCGTTCCTTCTACTGTCTCTTTTTGTTTTTTGTTTTTTTCAAGACAGGGTTTCTCTGTGTAGCCCTGGCTGTCCTCAAACTCAGAAATCCTCCTGCCTCTGCCTCCCAAGTGCTGGCATTAAAGGCGTGTACCACCACCGCCCGGCTAGATATATTCTTTTTTTGTTTGTTTGTTTGTTTTTTTAAAGATGTATTTATTTTATGTATGTGAATACACTGTCACTCTCTTCAGACACCAGAAGAGGGCATCAGATTCCATTACAGATGGTTGTGAGCCACCATGTGATTGCTGGGAATTGAACTCAGGACCTCTGGAAGGGCAGTCAGTGCTCTTAACTGCTGAGCCACCTCTCCCTAACTAACCTGTTAGTGTCTTAGTTAGGGTTTCTCTTGCTGTGATGAGACATCATAACCAAAAGACAAGTTGGGGAGGAAAGAATTTATTCACCTTACTCTTCGATATCATTGTTTATTGTCAAAGAAAGTTAGGGCAGGAACTTGGAGGCAGGGGCTGACATAGAGGCCATGGGGGTGCTGCTTACTGGCTTGCTCCTGGTGTCTTGCTCAGCCTGCTTATAGAACCCAGGGCCATCAGCCCAGGGGTGGCACTACCCACAGTGGGCTAGGTCCTTCTACATCAGTTGGTAATTAAGAAAATTCCCTGCAGCTTGTTTTATAGAGGCATTTTCTCAAATGAGATTCCTTTCTTTCAGATAACTGTAGCTTGTGTCAAGTTGACATAAAAACATCCAGCACAAGGCTTAGGATTAAGTGTGTAATTTTAGTAATCTTTCCAAAAATCATCCTTTTTTATTTTATTTTTTTGTCTACCTAATTTTTTTCTGTCTGGGATATTTTAGGCTTTTTTAAAAAATATTTATTTATTATTATACATAAGTACACTGTAGCTGTCTTCAGACACACCAGAAGAGAGCGTCAGATCTCATTACAGATGGTTGTGAGCCACCATGTGGTTGCTGGGATTTGAACTCAGGACCTTTGGAAGTGCAGTCAGTGCTCTTACCCACTGAGTCATCTTAATAGCCCCAAGATATTTTAGTTTTAACATTAAGTTCGAGAAAGCTGGTGGACAAGTACCATTTAAATGCAGAAAACTTTAAGTGGTGTTTTTTGTTTTTATTTATTTATTTTTTTGTTCTTGCTTTTGGAGACAGGGTTTTTGTGCATAGCCTTGGCTGTCCAGAGACCAGATCTCAGACCTCAGAGATCTGTCTGCTTCTGCCTCCCGAGTGCTGGGAGTAAAGGCATGTGCCCCTACGACCTGTCCTAGAATATTTTAAATTGTCTATTTTTGTTTTTTACTTTATTGAAGATCAACTCTTAAAGTGAGTCTCTCCCTATTTGTAGGTGGAGACAGTGACCCTCCATTAAAGCGAAGCCTTGCACAGAGGCTGGGGAAAAAAGTGGAAGCGCCAGAAACTAACATCGAGAAAGCACCAAAGAAAGGTGAGGACTTTGATTCTTACAGACACGTCCTGCCTGTTTGTAGTTATAACATAGATGGGTCCTCAAGTTTTGCTCAGGGAAGTTATGTACCTATTTATTACTCAACAGACATTTGAGTGTTTACTCTACCTGGTTCTAAATAGCTAACAAAACTCACACTTGTCAACAACCACTGGAATTCATAGGCTCCTCAAGATAGGAATATCCATGATACTGGGAAAATGCATGGTCCTGTGAGAGTACATGGGGGCACTCAGCCGTTCAAAATCAGGAGCTGGCTAGGTGAAGTTAGAAGACCAGTGTTTGCTAGTTGTAAGTCAACTTGACATAATCCAAAGTTGTTTTGAAAAGGCTTAATTGCGACAGCATTCCCACCAAATTGACCCCTGGGCAAGGTAGTAGTACTTTTTTTTAAATGATGATTTAGGTGGGAAGGCCCAGACCATTGTGGTGGTGCCACCCAGAGCTGGTGGTTAGTATAAGAGAAGGTCAAACCAGGAAATAGCACTCCTCCATGGCCTCTTTTATTTTTTTAAGATTTATTTTATTTATGTGTATGAGTACACTGTAGCCGTACAGATGGCCGTGAGCCATCATGTGTGTGGCTGCTGGGAATTGAACTGCCGGCCCTGCTTGCTCTGGCGTAATTTACTGCAGTTGTCTTCAGACGCACCAGAAGAGGGTGTCAGATCTCATTACGGGTGGTTGTGAGCCACCATGTGGTTGCTGGGATCCGAACTCAGGACCTTTGGAAAAGCAGTTAGTGCCTTTACCCGCTGAGCCATCTCGCCAGCCCCCTCCATGGCCTCTTCATCAGCTTCTGCCTCCAGGTTCCTGCCCCCACTTCCCTCGGCAGTGCAGTGACCTGAGAGTTGTAAACCAGAATAAACCCTTTCCTCTCCAAGTTGTTGATGGTCATGGTGTTTCATCACAACAGTAGAAACTAAAACAACCAGGGTTTGCATTAAAGAAGACTTTTGCAGAGTCATTGAGCCAAGCAAGCATCATATACTCAAGGGTCGGAGGTTGGCCACAACATGGAATTGGGATAAAGGGCCTGATAACAAGAGAAAATAGAGGAATTTGGTTATATAGTCTTTTAAAACCATGTTATAAGAGTTTGAGCTTATTCTAGAACAGTGACAGACTAAAGGTTATTTTACAGTTACCAAGCTGGTAAGTTGGCTTAGCTGGTAAAAAGCACTTGCCACAGTGTGGTGGATGACCCGTGTTTAATCCATGCAGTGACAGTGGGGGAGAGAATTGACACTGAAGGTGTCCTTTGACTCACACAGGCCTTAGTGAGGCACATGTGCCTGTACACACACACACACACACACACACACACACACGTTATAGTAATTAAATTAAATATCAGAAAGGCCTGGTGTAGTGCCACATCCCTTTAAATCCTAGCACTCACAGAGGCAAGTAGATTTCTATGAGTTGGAAGCCAGCTTAGTGTACATGATGAGTCCAGGACTGTCAGGGCCTTGTAGAGAGACCCCGTTTCAAGTAAACAAAACAACAAACAAAAAGTCTTAAGGGAAAAAAATATTAAAAAGAGATCAAATGGTCTGATTTGCACTTTAGACCTGGGTTGTATTATTGAGAAACAGTAGAAGGCAAAGTGCTAGCAGGGATATGAGCTGTTAAGTAACTCAAATAGGGCTGCAGAGATTGCTCAGTGGTTCAGAACACCCACATCAGGCAGTGCAAAACTACCTGTCACTTTAGCTTTCAGGAATCTGATGCCCTCCTCCGCCCTCTGCAGACATATATATATATATATATATATATATATATATATATATATATATATATATATATGGTATAGACATAGAAAAAATAAAAATAAACCTTCAAAAGATGTAAGATAGTCCAAGTAAGCGGACATAATGGTATAGATGAGTGTGTTTAAGTGAGGTGGTTAAGTGGTGTCTGTGGAGGCTCTTAGGACTTAGATGAAATGTTGGCTTAATGCCTCAGGAGTAGATGGAGATTTTTGTTTTTTGTTTTCTTGTGTGTAGATGTTGAGGTTCAGGGACTGCTACACAAACCATATGATCACTGATCTCACAGCTAAGCAGGAAGAGTTTATTGAGCAGATGTCCTAATAATAATCAGGACCACAAAAAGGAATTGTGGCACTAGTCTGTCCTCTGCGTAGACTTTTTATATGAAAAACCAGGTTCAAAGTATTAAAGGCAAGCAGCAAAGTAGCACAATACTTTAGGCTAACTAGACAATATATTATGAGCCAACTTTTAAGCTGATTGGTCCTACGTGAGGTTAGGGGTGGTGGAGAGGTGGTGAACGGCGCGTTTAAGCATGTTGAGAAAGCAGAGCATAAGTACTTCAACTATGACTTTCTGGGTTATTAGGAGCATTCTTCAGGGTCAGCTATAGATCATTCTGGGAAATGGAGTCCTGAGAACTTGAATTTAATTTCACCATATGAGCAAATGGAGATTGAATACAAAATGGCTACAGTTATGTTAAAAAGAGCAGGCCCCACATTCGCCCCTTGAGCTTATACCTTAGAGTCAAATCATTGACTCTTAGTTTTTTCTGAGACCGGGGGACCAGTTAAACTTTTATACCAGCCTTTTATGGCATTTTGTGGTCTGATGGGTCTTGATCAGTTTGTTGACGTAAGTATTTAAAATCTTGATCTGCTCCCATGCTGACAGACTACTCTGCCCAGACCTACTAGGAGGGGTACTGTGGAGCTGCCCTGTCCATTCGGGAGCAGTGTAGATGTCCCAGGACACTCCGGCTCCCTCTCTAGAATAATAGTTTACGTCAGGCAAAGGCACAGGCAAGCAAAGGTTTCAGTGAGGATAAAGGGACTGATAACAGAGGTGCAGCAAAGCAAGTTCCTTTTGAAGGCACTAAACAGTATGAGGAAGTTTCTGCAGTTAACCTGTAGGTGACTTGTTGCATTACAGTGTTGACGGTACTGAGACTCTGGTAGCTTATTGGAGCCTGCCTGAAAGCAGAGGCCTTGTCTTTCTTTCTTCCTTTTGTTTGTTTGTTGGTTGGTTGGTTGGTTTTTCGAGACAGGGTTTCTCTGTGTAGCCTTGGCTGTCCTGGAACTCACTCTGTAGACCAGGCTGGCCTCAAACCCAGAAATCCACCTGCCTCTGCCTCCCAAGTGCTGGGATTAAAGGCGTGCACCACCACCGCCCCGGCGAGGCCTTGTCTTTCAGTCTCTCCCAGAGTCAAGGTGGGCTTATGCCCCCCAAGGGCATAGTTGTTCTATTTGTGTACCCATTTCCTCCATAGTTAGGTTTTGGATTGTCTAAGGGGAAAGGAGGAACTCTTGGGATGGAGGGAGAGATGACCAGGGTTGGGGAGAGGCCTGTCAGCATGTGGCAGAAACAGATTACTGGATGGTTAGCTCTTCCTTTGAGGTTGTGTTTTCCAACATTTTGATGGGACCAACGATGTCTAAGATCCTGTTATTGATGGTCTGGAATCTCTGGATGGTGAACATCCTTCCAGGGTCCTTACCAGATGGTAAAGACAGAGTCCCCAGGTCTTCCCTGCATGCTATAAATTACTTATATAATTTTTTATCTTAATTTGAATGGGGTTGATTTTTTTTTTTTTTCCAGTCCTCAACTGTAGAGCTTTCAGGAAAGTAAACTTTTCTAGTTCTAGCTCATGAAACTGGTTAAGTAAATGTTTCCAGTTGGTGGCTTGTGTGCTCAGGACAAGCAGAAGTTCTTTGTCAGGTTTCCCTCATGTGTCAGTTACATCATCATGGCCCAGCAGTGTGCTGAGGACTTGCCTAGTATGTGAGGTTCTGAGGAAAATCCACACAGTCTTTACCTAATACCCGTGTCTCAATTAAATTGGCAGTGTGTGAAATTGTCCATGGCATCTGTAACATACATACTGTGGCCATGTTGAGGTCCTGACCTGGCTAGTTAAGCAGCCATCCTTTCCTCCTCCCCCACTCCATCCATAGCCATATAAAGCTGCCATTTGGTCCAAGGGGATGATCTTCCCCAAGAAGAGTGCTCTTTGGTTAAGAGGTGTGCTTCCCTATTGCAGTCTCCAAGCAGAAAGATTTAGAACGGGTTTGTTCAAGTCAAAGACTTCAAAAAGGAGCCTGCCCTGTAATGCCAGTTCTTAGAAGGTTGAGGCTGGGAGCTTAAGGCCAACCTAGTCTACATAGCAAGTTCCAGGCCAGCCAAGGCTACATACATAGCAAGACCCTGTCTCAAAGAACAAACAAAAAAGATTGAAAGAGTTGTACAATAGTATTTTTGTATTTTTTTTTGGCTGTTTTTTTTTTTTTTTTGTTGTTTTTTTTTTTTTTTTTTTGGTTTTTTTCAAGACAGGGTTTCTCTGTGTAGCCCTGGCAGTCCTGGAACTCACTCTGTAGACCAGGCTGGCCTCGAACTCAGAAATCCGCCTCCTTCTGCCTCCTAAGTGCTGGGATTAAAGGTGTGCGCCACCACCGCCCGGCCAATAGTAATATTTTCTGAATTCAGTAATTTTTGCACAGGTAGGCATGGATGCATGTGTGTGGGTACAGGCACAGCATTCATGTGGGTGGCTCTCTCTTCCCCCTAACATGGATTCCAGAGATCACACTTGGATTGTGAGGCTTTGTCCACTATACCACCCAGTGCCCTAAAAGGTTGTTTTGGAGTCTGGAGTGTCCTGAGGCATGTACAGTTGATATAAATTAGTTGTAAGGGAACAATGAAGAACTTGAAGGTGTTGGTGTGCTTGTTCAGTTACTTTGGTTGCTTTGAGGCAGAGTTTCTCTGTGTAGCTTAGGCTGTCCCGAAACTTGATCCGTATACTAGGCTGGCCTCTGCTGGGACTAAGGGTGCATTAAGGCCACACTGCCTGTCGAGATTTTTTTTCTTTAATTGCATTAGAAGTACAGCCTAATTTGTAAACATTGAAAAGATATTTGGCCTATAAGAAATTGTGGTCTAGCTTTTTAAAATTTGAAACTTTTGAAAGTTGAAGTTTCCAAATTTCTGAAGGCGTGATTAGGCCTGTTTGCTAGCTCAGTCAGGAAGGAGGCGACAGGTAAGCAGTCCGAAGAGCAGGCGCCTTGCTGGCTTTTTACTTTTATTTTTATTTTTATTTTTTATTTTTTTAAAGATTTATTTTATTTATTATTTTATGTGTATGTGTACACTGTAGCTGTACAGATGGCTGTGAGCTGTCATGTGTGTGGTTGCTGGGAACTGAACTCAGGACCCATCCGGCCCCACTCGCTCTGGTGTAACTCACTGGTGTAGCTGACTTGAGACGCACCAGAAGAGGGCATCAGATCTCATTACGGATGGCTGTGAGCCACCATGTGGTTGCTGGGATCCAAACTCAGGACCTTCGGAAGAGCAGACAGTGCTCTTAACCCACTGAGCCATCTCACCAACCCCTATTTTTATTTTTTTGATGATTCACCTATACAGTTAAGTTAGAGCTTGTGTGTGTGTGTGTGTGTGTGTGCGTGTGTGTGTGTGTGTGTTGTTATTTAAGTGTTATTTAAAGATAGAACAATGTGTGTTCATTAAAATATTAAGAAATCCAGTAAGGGAGAATGCCATATTATATGATAGATAGCTGTCAGAGAAAGTTAGATTCTGCCAGGCGGTGGTGGCGCACGCCTTTAATCCCAGCGCTTGGGAGGCAGGGTGTGCATGGTCCCCGGGTTCAGCAGCACTGGAGGGGGAAGGCGTCGTCTTCTAAGCAACATCCAACCAGCTGCATTTCGTCAGGTAACAAGGATGTGAACAGAACACGTGCCACTCTAGCTGTCAGGGCAGCATACACACCTGTCATGATAGATACCTCACACTCCCAGTACTTGGGAGACAGAGGTAAGTGGATCTTTGGGAGTTTGAGACCAACCTGGCCTATATGGTGAGTTCCAGGACACCAGGGCTATGTAAAAAAAACAAAAAACAAAAAACCCACAAAGGATTATTTTTTATACTCTCAAATTCTTGTTTAATAGTGGGAACTACACATATATACTCACAGACAAATACATATAGATGTGTATTATTTAAAGTGAATATCCCTGTATTCAATACTCTGCTTTTGTTGTTTGTGGTGCTGTAGCTTTAAACCTAGAGCTTCGCACATGCTAGGTTAATAATCTTCTGTCTAACCCTGTTCTTCCTGCCTTGCTTTGTGCCATTCAGGATCCACTGATAGTTTTTGCGTATCTCTGCTTTGCATGTTAGCCTCTATGTTCTCGTTCCCACTTTAACTGCTTTCTGTATTATTTTGTGCTAGCATCCTTAAAACCAGGCTGGTGGCAGCCCCTTATTTTCCTGTGAGGAAACATTCCCCCATCTTACTCTTTCTTAAGACAAGTTCTCAGTGCTATAATCCAGACTGGCCTCGAATTTAAGCGCTCTCCTGTCACGGCTTCCCAGCTGCTTGGCAGGGTTACAGATAGGGGTTATGCCCAGCATTAATCTCCAAAACATTTTAGGATCTTCCTGACGTGGTAGAACTTCACTCTGCTGGATGTAAACACAGATCTTGTAGGCAAGCCGAGGGTTCAGTGGGCCAGCCCTTTGCTCTAACTTGCCTTCTCTGTTTTTCATAAGCCTACGTAGCTCTGGAGTAGCTCACTGCTAGAGACTTGACTAGCATGATGGTGCCCTTGGTTTGATCCCTTCTACTCTTAAATTAAAACAAAGCTGTTTTAGGCTTTGTGGTCCATAATCTAAGTGGCAGTGACTCAGCACCACCATTGTGGTGTGAAAGCAACCATATGTGAGTGTGTAAATGAGCGAGAGGCTGTATTCCTAGGGAATAGTTCACAGAACTAGGTTGCAGCCACATTTGGCTTGTGGGCTGCAGTTTGCTTACACTGTTTTAAATGGCTGATTGACTTTTTGCATTACTTACACAAATGAATTTATTTTGACATTTATCTTCAGAGGATTTTTGTTCTGGTCTTCTGCTTTTTTCCTACAGCTTAATGTTTTGCAGGCTGCTGTGGAGTTTTCTAATGAGTGCATTTTGTTTGTTTGCTTAGGGTAGTTCTCTGTTTGGTTTTGAGATGCTGGAAGTCAAGCCAGGGCCTGTGTATGTGAAGCCGTGCAAGTAGTCTTCCAGTGAGGGGCATCCTCTGCCCCAGTCCTTAGATATCTGCCTTAGAGACTTCTCCCATAGGTCATTGTTGGTTTTGGTGTTTATTAACCCAGGCCTGGCTGTTAACTCTGCTGTTGAGTGGAATAGTGTTTAACTAGTCTTTTAGAGTTACATCTACAACGTTTATACTTTATCTACTGCAGTCGATTCTTCTTAGAAATACTTAAGATTGCTCTACCATGCCATTATTCTTTTTTCATTAATTCTATTTTTAATTAATGTCTGTCATTTCAATGATTTTTGGTAGGTCTCCCAATTCACTATTAACCATGTACTTCCTTTGATAATTTTGAAATTAGATTGTCATTTTGAACTGGATGGAAGATGTATTTATTTTTTCCCAGATGTATTTATTTTATGAGTTGCCTTTATGTGTGCAGGTGCATTACATGTGTACCTGGTGTCTGTAGAGGTCAGAATAGGGTGTCAGATACTCTATAACTGGAGTTACTGATGGTTTGGAGCCACCATGTGGGTGCTCAGAATTGAATCTGACTGTCTGCCAGAGTAAAGAGTGTTCTTAACCACTGAACCATCTCTCCAACTCTGCAATCATTTGAAAGTCTAGTGAGAATGCAGTTGTGGTAGCCCTCCTCACAGTCCTCATAAAGGCTGAGACAAGAGGACAGTGAGTGTGGGGCTCCCACACTCCAGCCTATCACAGAACCTTAGCCAGCAGGAACTTAAGTCCTTGCTTTGTCATGAGTATTTTACCAAAATATTTCAAGGACCCAAATAGCACAACCGTTCTCAAAAAGCAGACAATATGTTGATCAGTGTTTTCACCAGAGAAACACACTAGAATAGAGGATGAGAATCCAAGTTGGACTTACTTAAAATTAAACATTTAAATGAGCTCTTTATTAAACAATAACAACAAAACTAGTGGATCATTGTGATTCGTGCCTATAATCCAAGAAAGCTGGAGAATTGCTCTAAATTTAAGGTTAACTTAGGCTATGCTATATCAGGACTTCTAGGCCAGCCTGAGCTTCAGAGAAAATTTATTTGGGGAAAGAATGAGAAAGACAGAGACACAGACAGAAATGAGACTGGTAGGGAATACCAAGTTCACAGAGTTGGGATATGTTTTGTATGTTTTTGAGTTTTAATTAAAATCTTTTACTGGTGTGTGTGTGTGTGTGTGTGTGTGTGTGTGTGTGTGTGTGTGTGTGGCTCCTCTTTTTTATTCTACATCAGTTCATTATTTTCTTAGCTCTCCAGTAATGATTGTCTAATGTGTCATGTGTTTCATATTTTAAACAGTTGTAGAATGATCTTTTGAGGCTGAGTATGTAGGTTAGATTTGTGACCCTTGGGTTTTGGGGGCAGGAGGGAGGATTTGTTTTATTTATTTTTGTTGATCTTGTCCCCTATTTGAGTTTCCTTTTTTCTTTTCCCGTTTTAAATGTCACCTCATTTGCTTTGATCGGTTCCTTTCCTAGGGCTGATGTTTCCACTGTGTGGTTTAAAGCAATTTCCGCTCATTTACTCACGGCTTTTTGTCAGACTATACACCACACTTGGGCAGAAGTATGCTTGGCTTAGTGCCCCGTGCAAGTGTCATACACACACGCACACACGTTACTCATTGTTCCTTTTACTTGGGATTCATAATGGTGCAGGTCTCCTCCCTCATGATTGATTTTCAGCCGTTGACATCGTAGAAATACAATCAGTAGGTTTGTTTCAATGAGAGTTTTTCCTGCAATTATCTACAACTGAGAGTGAAATTAATACTATACATGGGACATCTAATGTTCCCTTGGATTGTTCTACTTGTACACCGGAGAGATGATAAGTCAATAAGATAATGAGAGCTTAAATATATGTCTTCCCCAAAACAGAGAGAGGTCATAAAGCTGGTGAGATCCACGTGAAGACACTTGAAGAAATTCTCCTTGAAAGAGCCAGTCAGAAACGTGGAGAATTGCAAACTAAACTGAAGACAGAAGACCCTTCAGGAGCTGATGAGTCTCCATCAGGAACAAAAAGTTCTTCTTCAGTGCGGATCAAAACCTTCTCTGAGGTCCTGGCTGAAAAGAAACATCGGCAGCAGGAAATGGAAAGACAGAAATCCAAAAAGGATACAGGTTGCCTCATGCTAACGGAAGACACTGAAGTGAAAAAGACAGCGAGTCTGCCGACTGCTGTTGTTAGCAAAGGACTGCCAGAGGAGCCTGTGGGAAGAGCCAGGTCTATGCAGGAGGTGCATATTAAGACGCTAGAGGAAATTAAGCTGGAGAAGGCCCTAAGGGTGCAGCAAAGCTCTGAGAGTAGTGGCAACTCCCGACCTCAAGCTGAGGCTGTCCCAGGGGCAAAGAGGCTGCTCCGCATCCCCAAGAGAGCAGGTTTGTATGGCCCCTCCAGACTGCAACACCGTTCCAACACAGGGCAGCACCTACAGGAACCTGGGTAGTTCTTTGAGGGCTTTTTATAACTGGGGGAACTGGCATCACTGGATTCAGTAGAGTAAGCTGTTGACAGTGTGGTGGTCTGTAGCTCCAGAGTGTATTCCTGTAATCTGGAGATTCTGTAGAACCGGCTTCTTAGCTATGAGGGTTTTCCTTGTTCCTTTTCATTACTTAGTTTCCTTTCTGTGGTTTGATAAAACACTGATCAAAAACAACCTGAGTTGGGGAGTATTGTATGGTTTACACTTCCGGATCACAAGTACAGCCTTGAGGGAAGTCAAAAGGTAGGACCTGAAGCATGGTCCATGGAGGAACACTGCTTACTGGCCTGCTTTCCATGGCTTGCTGAGTCTGTCGGTTTATATAATCAAGGACCACTTACCCAGGGGTGGCACTACCCAAAGTGGACTGGACCCTCCTACATCAATTACCAATCAAGAAAATGTCCCACAGGCTAGTCTGTGGTTTCTTAGCTGTAGTTTCCTCTTCCTAGGTGACCATAGCCAATGTTAAATCGACACAAAAGCTAGCCAATAAAATTGGATTAAGAAAGGTTTTGTTTCAGTTCATTTCTCCTGAGCTGCAGCCTTATTAAAGCAATGGCATTTTTAATATGAATGTAGGTGCAAAAGAAGAGAAAAAGCGTGAACTTGAAGACAGTAGTGACGCTCCTTCTCAGAGCAGTGTGACTAAGATGGAGGCTAATGAGGTAAGTTTGTTACCTTACGTCCTAGGCAGACCTCGGCAGGTGAATGATGTGTGCTTTTAGTTTTAGCTTACAGTGAATTTCTGTCAGTAATTCCAATAGTACCTTGATGGTGGTTGTAATTGCTTTGCTCCATGCTTTTGTTGTTTGGTTTTAGGGTTTTTGTTTGGTTGGTTGGTTTTTGAGATTTTTGGAGACAATTTCTCACTATGTAGCTCAGTCTGCCTGGCTCAACCAATCTCATTCCTTAATGCTCGATTACAACCCAGGACTGTGGTTATAATTTTCTGTGGAATTTGTATTTTTTTGTTTGGTTTGGAGTTACTTACTTTTGTTCTGGTTTTTTGTTTGTTTGTTTTTGTTTTTGTTTTTGAGATGGAGTCTTTGTGGCCCTGGCTGTCCTGCAACTCACTGTGTAGACCTGACTGGTTTCTGACTCAGTATAGATCTGCCTGACTCTGCCTCCTGATTTCTGGGATTAAAATTGTGTACCACTGTACCTGTGGGAGATTCTTAGAGCTCTCTGTTCATTTTCTTTGTTCTTTTGTAGTTTTTCGAGACAGGGTTTCTCTGTGTAGCCCTGGCTGTCCTGGAACTCACTCTGTAGACCAGGCTGGCCTCGAACTCAGAAATCCGCCGCGCTGGGATTAAAGGCATGCGCCACCACTGCCTGGCGTTTTCTTTGTTCTTACGGTTACTTTATCTTTGCGTGAGCTGGCATGCCAGTGTTCAGAACTGAGCCTGGGTTCTTTGCAAGAGCAGCAGGTGTCTTAGCCACTGAGCCATCTGTTAATAGAAATGAGTCTACTACTCAGCTCAGTGCAGGTGAGAGCTGTATTTTGAGTCTGCTGTGCCTTCTTTAGTAATTCCTTAAAGTGTTTGTTTTTACTGACGATACAGTATTCTAGTTTGTAACTGTAAGCTCTTTTTGGACATGTAGATTTTTTTCACGGTTGTACATAATGTCTTGGCATAAACCTTAATGTATAGGCATCTTAATTATTTAGTAGTCATTAGTGTTTACTTAGGGGTGCAGTTATAGCCTATAGAATCTGAGGTTTCAATTAATTTCACACACTTTCAGTTCTATTATACGTAAGAGCATATCTTCTGTCTAGTATCAAGTAGTGAGCCTCCTCTTTATTCTGAATCCTGCAATACCCTACCTAACTTACTCAGCACTATAAATGAGAGTGTACATTTTAATTCTTTGGTTGAACTTGTCCACAGACTTCAGATGAGACCATAAGTGATCCCACAAAACTTGCAGTCAACAGATGTGACACTGTCAGAGAGAAGCACACACAGAGACAGCAGGAGAGAGGAGCCTCACAGAAGGAGAAGGCAGCCCTGTCATCCCGAGTGCTGGGGAAGCCGGGGCTCCCGGCTGTCTCAGGCGGCACTCGGCACCTGGCAAAGCGGCTCCCCACCGAGCCATCCCAGAGAGGGGAGGTGGAAACAGCTGGGATCGGGGACTCAATACTGAATGTGAAATGTGCAGCACAGACTCTGGAGAAAAGGAGTCAAGGTGAGTGCTGGCTACCTTCATCAGCACCTGGGGCCGCAGGAGAGTCGAGTCTCCTGTACACTGAGGTCAGGCCAACAGGTAGCAATATTTCTGATTAGTGATCTGCAAACATGAAATGTAGGCAGAGCTCTTCCTCACAACTTAAAATTGCTGTCTTCTGCCTTACGTTGGCTGGAGATGTGGCTCTTTGGTAAAGTACGTGTCTAGCCAGCACAAAGCCCTGGGTTCCATTACAGCATATAATCCCAGCCCACTTTTATTAGGGTTGTCTAGAGGAACAACCAGTAGAATGAATGTAGACAGAGGGAGGATCTATTGGATTGGCTTACATGGTACAGTCTGGGTGGTCCAACAGTGGCTGTCTCACACGGGAGACACCAACCTCTGTTGAGTGCCTCAGTCCTAACCATGTGCTGTGTTATAAGTCAGCCAATAGATGATGAGGGTTTGATTTTGGGTTTTGGCCACTTGAGACCTGTGGGGTGGAAGATTCTCTTTCAGGACATAGTTTGAACTCTGGATTGTTCATACCCATCTAGGTAGTCTTACCATGGAACTCGCTCTTTTCTTCTTTATTCAAAGGTGCTAGAAGCAAACAGCATCATTCTTTACTTTCTCATGGACATGCTAAGTTTTATAATCTGAGTCACCAAATCCTTGCTCTTCTCAGAGATGAACAAAGAAAACAGAAGGATCAGAAGTTCAAGGTTATCCTCAGCTACATGATTGGAGGATAGCCTGGAATATATGAGGCTTTGTCATAGAAAAACATAAAATTCCCATCCAGAATCTCTGTGGTGCAGCTTTCCTCTGGGTGTTTGAAATAGGATCTTACTGTGCAGCCCAGCTGGCCTGGAAGTCAGCCTTTCTGGGTGCTTGGATTATAAGTGTGTGCGACTGCACTGTTTTCCTTCTTGTTCTGCCGAAGAAAATTCCTCAGAACGTGATCGAAACATTAAAGAGTGTGCCATGGCGACTTATGTGACCTCCTTTTTATTCATGATGTTTGCTCTTTGGGTATTGCTTTTTGCTTTGTTTTGTTTTTAGGGTAGGGTCTCTACATAGCCCTTTCTGTCCTGGAACCCATTATACAGATCAGGCTGGCCTCAGATTCACAGATCCTCCTGCCTCCCAGGGCTGGGATCTGTAAATCACACACCGCCATGCTTGGACACTTTTTTTTTTCCTACTACTAAAGGCATTGTATCTTATTCTGAGCTACTCTGTATGTGAGGTTATCTAGTTGCTAATCAGACATGTTCTGTTCTCTGTAGCCAAACCCAAAGTGAATGTGAAGCCATCTGTGGTCAAGGTTGTCTCTGCTCCCAAATTGGCTCCCAAACGCAAGGCTGTGGAGGCGCACTCTGCCGTCATCGCAGCTGTGAAGCCGCTCAGCTCCAGCAGCGGCCTGCAGGAAAGCCCCATCAAGAAAGCAGCTATGGTAAGAGATGGTCACTGCAGTGACTCTAACAGGACAATTGCCCTTCGGCTTCGTCTCTGATTTTGAGTCACATTTCCTGTCACTTCCTAAGCATATTGGTTTCTTAGACTGTTACTGTAGTTGAGGATTTGAAGCTCCTTTACTTACTTACATACTTAGCCTCTGGTTTTAACAGTGCCTTTGGGCGGAAGATAGAGCTCAGTGGTAGAGAGACCACCTAACATGAAAGGTCCTAGGTTAATCAAAGATCGTCAACCATGCCAAAACAAAACAACTACAGCCATGATTCTAAAAAGGCAACAAAAGAAAATACGCTCTGGATTTTAAAAAAACAAAACAACAACCTGACTCCAGGCCAGGCAGTGGGGAGGCAGGGAAGGTAGAGGTCTTGGATAGCCAGAGCTACATAGTCAGGCCCTGTCTCAAAAAAACCAAGCAACCAACCAAACAAACAAAAGGTCTGGGGACATGGCTCAGTGGGTAAGTGCTTGCTACTCAAGCATGAGGACCTGAGTCTGAACCCCCTAGCACCTACATTAGAAAGCCAGGGTAGCCATACGCTTGCCTGTAATCCTGAGGGATGAAGACAGATACACATACACTTGCCTGTAATCCTGAGGGATGAAGACAGGTACACA
>JADRCD010140410.1:0-17002 GCA_019843815.1 Montemys delectorum | reverse complement strand
CACACACACACACACACACACACACACACACACCACATAAGTTATTTCTTCAAGGCATAAACTTTTATGGTAGTTTGCACACCAATAGTAGACAAAATAAGCACTTTATATTAGCATTGATTAAAAAAAATGAAATTTGGAATACATTTAATGAACATCTAGAATAGGATAAGAAATTAAGGAGACATAGACTGAAACTTCCTATCTGTGGATAGCCAGCAACTGCCCTCAAACTGAAGGCACATTTACATGTGGTTCCCATAGGCAAGCTAAACAATGGGCTTGTTGTCTCTGGGGACCTTTGAGATTAAATGATTGTTCCTTTCACACTCAGCTTCTGGAACAGTTTGTCCCCATTTCCTACCAGAGAACGATTCTCTGTGAATACAGATGGGAAGATTTTCTGTCTTCCTTCCTTTCAAGGTGATATAAACGAGAATCTTGAGTTTTGTCTAAACTGTAGAAAGCATATACAAATCCATTCTTCTTAATGAGCCACATTTTATTCCTGAGGTGAATGTAATTCCTGGAACTTCAGAGTGTTGGCAATATAAACAAGTCAGTGGCATGTGGGTGTCATGAGATCCCATCGGCTACCAAGGAAACAACAGAAAGGCTGCCTGGTCCTTCACCTGAGACCCACTGCCCAGGAAACAGAAAGGCTGCCTTCACCTGATCCTTCACCTGATCCTTCACCTGCCTGATCCTTCCACTGCCACTTGCCTAAGTGTCCAATTTTCAGTACCTATTCTGTGGCAAAAGCTTTAGCAAACATCCTACTTTTTTATTCAGTATATTAGCATGGGGAGATACTTTTTTTAAAAATTGTTTTATTTATATTCCAAATGTTACCCCACTTCCCAGGCTCCCTCCAAGAGTTCTTCACCCTGTCCCCTTCCCCTTTGCCTCTGAGAGGGTGCTCTCCCAGCCTCCCACCCTCCCAACCACCTCATCCTCACCCCTGCCCCACATTCCCCTTTACTGGAGCATCAAGTCTCTACAGGACTAAATGCATCCTCTCCCACTGAGGCCAGACAAGGCAGTCCTCTGCTACATATGTGCCAGGGGCCTGGACCAGCCTGCGTAAGCTCTTTAATTGGTGGCTCAGTCTCTAGGACCTCCCAGGGTTCCAGGTTAGTTAACATGGTTAGTCTTCTTATTGGATTGCCATTTCTTTCAATTCCTTCAATCCTTCCCCTAACTCTTCCAGGGCAAACATCCTACTTAATTCCTTCTGGCCATCATCATTTTCAATTCAATGCCAAAGTTGCAGAGATCCCTAAACCTGCTTACAACATGATTTTAGCCACATTTGCCACATTGAGAAATTGGTTCTTGGAGCCTTGGATGGGTGTTTCATCTAAAATCAAATTCTCTAGTTTCCCTCCATTTCTTTCCTGCTTGCTGCAATCACTCTTTGTTTACTGATGTATGTTCCCCATTGGAAAGATGAGAGATAGATACACACACAGAGAAAGAGAGAGAGAGAGAGAGAAAGAGAGAGAGAGGGGGGGGAATCAAGTGCAAAGACTGAGACATTACTTTTTATGTCCCTATAGGGTTTTGCTCTGAAGGTAGGGAACGTAATTTACTGATCTCTTAATTCTCACTGGCTAGCGCATGGGCTGTAAAAGTTTCACTGAAGAGTAAATAGTAACACAAACTCACCCAACCACCTTGGCTAACAGGCAGTGGAAGCCTGTCAAGGGCTATGGAAAGCTATAAAGGTATAAGTAAAATAAGACGTGGTGAATAGCTTAGTAATTAGCAATAACTGTATTTGCATTTATTTGCATAATATTTCTTTGCTTATGAAATGCTTACACATTCATTTTCTGGCATGAACTTCACAGCAGTAAGATTTAGAGCTTCTGGCATTTTTTGATGAGATTTTGTGTTTTGCCCAAAGATACAGGATTAAGAACTAGTGAGTTGGGAACTATTATCCAGGTTTCGTGACTGCTCATGCAGTGCTTTCCCATCAGATAACCCTTTGGCCAAGACGAGTAAGTGAAAACTTGCTTTGGCATCCAACCATTGGTAGCTGAGAGACTTCACTTGGGTCTCTCAAAAGTTTGAACCTCAATCTCTTTGTGTATAAATCTACAACACTTATTTTTAATGTGCTTCTTCCCAAATGAACCGTAATTATTAAAATATTTATGAATAGCATTAATGTATATTAATATAATTTAGCACATTAATAATTTAATTTAGACTATAATTAAATTCTATTACTAGAATACCATTAATACTTATTAAGAGTCACAAAGACTGATATTTACTATTTTTTACTAAAAAGACATACACAAAATAAAATGGTAACATTATAATTTTTAATAGATTTAAGTTCTAGGTATTATTCCAAAGATATAAAAAAAAGATTCCAAAAAGAACCAGAGAGCTCAGGAAGATCATGTCTTTTGTAAATCCTGCTCTCTGTTTCCTGCCTGAGGCTGAGATTCTAGGGAAGTCAAGCCTTATGCTAACTCAGAGCAGTACTTATCAATAATTCAGTGAGCCTCCAGTGCCAGGCTGGCCAAGTTTCTTTGTCCTGCCCTTCAAAATAGAATTAGCTATGTTGCTAATGTTTTAATACAGGTTTTCACTACTCCATTAAGAATGCTCTGTGGTGAGTACACATGGTGGGACTAATGGCTCTAGCAGCATATGTATAGCAGAGGATGGCTAAGTCAGTCATCAATGGGAGGAGAGGCCCTTGGCGGGTGGTGGGGTGGTGAGCAGGGGGAGGGGGAGGGAACAGGGGTTTGTTTTTATTTTTATTTTTTTTTTATTTTTTTCAGAGGGGAAACTGGGAAAGGAGATATTGTATGACATATAAATGAAGAAAATATCTAATAAAAAACTAAAAAAAGAATGCTCTTTGGGAATTATAAAGACTTCTGTAAACTAACTCCTAAATTCCTAAAAAGGAGCTGCTGGTTGGTTCTTCATGGAGCTTTCCAAGCACCAAATGAGGTCTCGTCATCAATGGTTTAAGGAGAAACACCATTTATTTGCCAGCTTGGGTATTAACTGCAGGTTAACAATCAACTAGACAGTGGTATTAGAAGCAAGTGTCAGATGTTTTGTTGACCTAAATCTAGATACAGACATATTTCATTTAACTTCTAGGATGTCCATTGTGCTGACAAGTGAAGTAAAGAGCGCCATGAAAGTGTCAGAAATTTCTCACTGAGCACAAGTGCATAGAGGTCTAGCAGTGAGTGTGAACCCACTCTAACATGTAAAACTTCAACTCTAACGACACTACTGTTATAACCCTTCCAGCATCCAGTGTTTATGCCCACATTCACTGCTCCTGTTTATCTTGAATGCATTTTTGTCTCATCTCTATCCAGAACAATAGTGGCTTCTATTTATGACTCATGCAACAGTGAACATCTACATCACAAATTATCTCCATATCATATATAAGAAACCAGAAGCTCAACAAACTTAGTCCATATATTCAAAGTATACAACTAGTGACAGATCTGGGTACAAATTCTAGCCTGTTCTCATTATGTTCTTTTTCTCAAGATGAGCCAAATGCCCCCCTTCAAAAGAAAGCCCTCTGTGAGCTTCCAACTCTGAATGGCCTTTAAATCTTCCTTCTCTACTCACTCGCCACTCCACAAAGCTGATTTGTAACATCTCTCAATCTGTTTCTAATGGAATTTTCCATTAAACTATGACATTCTTGAAGATACACTATCTTCTTTCATTTCTGGTACAGATTACCCATCATCAGCCATAATTTTATTCAATCAAACCACAAGTGTTAGAAAAAAAAAATCTGGTATGTCCTGGAAGGATTTATTTTGGTTTATAAATCCTTGCTTCCTGCTTATGGTGAAAAAGGCACGATTGCAGGAGTAAGGAGTGGCGGCCACAAAACACCAGTAGTCAGCAGGTAGAAAGTGAGCAAGAGATGGAATGACTATCCAACCCCAAAGAGATGCCCAGGAGCCACTTCCTCTAGCAAGACTCTTTCTCCTAAAGGTTCTATGACCTTGCAAATTCCTACCACCAACTAGAAAGTCGGTATTGGACTACATGAGCCTGCAGAGGACACTTCAGAAACAAATTACACCAACACCCGCCTGAAAGATGGGTTAATTCATAAAGAGTTTACATGGAAATACATACAGGATCTTCTGATGGTGCCATGTCTTCTGGTTTACTGACCAGTGGGTATTTTCACCATTACAGCTCAGGTGACAATTTAATTTATTTAGAATTACATATTTGTTTATATTACTGTTTATTTATGTTATCATTTACTACTGTTATAACATATTGAGAGGTATTTAAAACCCAAATTGAGCAATACTTTTTAAAAAATCCCTCTAGGACAGTGGGCACTAGCCAGAACATCATCACTAACTGCTTTTCACTGTATTTTCCTGTGGTAATACTACTAGCACACTTTTGTATGCAGTGCTTCTGGGGGATTAGTGTTCTGAAGCTATAAGCCTAGTCTATGAGACAAATAAGGACATGAAAATACTTGTTAGAAAGCTCATAAATAAATATTTTTAGTGTAGAAAGAAAAGAAGTTGAAGCACAAAGTGGGTGATTTGTTTAAAGTCACTGCTTCATAAGGGTTAGTGCAAACTTAGGTCAAGCTGCCATTATCATGGTTTTTAGTTACTTCCTCAATACCTTCACTCAACACCTTATCATAATCAATGAGAAAGGGCAGGATTTATTTTCAGCACACAGTTTTATATCAGGGAGGCAGGGTTACTGGGGCTTCTGCTTCAGTGTGGGAGCATAGAGCTGGTCACACCATGGTGGTGGGCAGGAAGCAGAGAGAGACTTGTGACAGGACAAGGCTTATGCATTTATTCATAAAATCATCCTCTGTTTTTATATTCTCCAGCCAGGTCTTACTTCTTAAAGATTCCATAGTATCCAAAACCACTAGCAACAGCCTGGGGCCAAGTATTTAAATACAAGAACAAAATAGAGACAGGTCATATTCAAACCATATCATGGTGTCTTAGTCAGGGTTTCTATTCCTGCACAAACATCATGACCAAGAAGCAAGTTGGGGAGGAAAGGGTTTATTTGGTTTACTTCCACATTGCTGTTTATCACTAAGGAAGTCAGGACTGGAACTCAAGCAGGTCAGGAAGCAGGAGCTGATGCAGAGGCCATGGAGAGATGTTCCTTACTGGCTTGTTTCCTCCTGGCTTGTTCAGCCTGCTCTCTTATAGAACCCAAGACTTCCAGCCCAGGGATGGCACCACCCACAAGGGGCCTACCCCCCATGATCACTAATTGAGAAAATGCCCCACAGCTGGGTCTCATGGAGGCATTTCCCCAACTGAAGCTCACTTCTCTGTGGTAACTCCAGCCTGTGTCAAGTTGACACACAAAACTAGCCAGAACATCATGGCATAGTTAAAAGAAAAAAAAAAGAAAAAAAAATCCCAGAATCAAGAAACACAAGAAATGGGGCCAGGGTACTTGTCTACTCATCAACTCACTAGTTTTACTCTATTCTCCTAGACATCAGATCTTCATCTTTAGGAATGTTAGACCAATTTTGAAGTTTACTACTGTCATAGTTAGGATTACTATTGTTGTGATAAAACACCATGACCAGAGAAACTTGGGGAGAAAAGGGTTAGTTTTGCTTATACTTCCATATTACTGTTCATGATTGAAAGAAGTCAGGACAAGAACTCAAATAGGGCAGAGGAAATAGAAGAATACTGCTTACATGGTTTACACCGATATTTTATAGTACCCAGGACCACTAACCCAATGATGACACCATCCACATGGGCTGCGCCCTCCCCCATCAATCCTTAATTAAGAAAATACCCTATAGTTGAATATTATGAAGGCTTTTTCTCAATTGAAGTTTCCTCCTTTTATACAACTCTAGCTTGTGTCAAGTTGACATAAAACTACCCAGGACAGTTGACTCCTTTGCCAATTTGACACAAGAACATATTACCATTAAGCCATAACCTCCTCTTTCTTGTTCTTCCCCAAGATCAGACATTAATATGAACATCACAATATAAACATTCCAAGTTTTAAAAGTCCAATGGTCTTTAAAAATCCCAACACTTAACTTTAGTTTTTTTTTTAAAGCCCAAAGTCTTTTACAATTCAAAGTCTCTCAACTCCTATGAAATAAAACATAAATTGGATACTTTCTTTCTTCAATAGGGAAAAACCAGGGCTTAGTCACAATCTGAACAAAGCAAAACAAACCTTCAATGGTGTAAATAACTCAATGTTCAATAATCTGGGATTGTTTTCACAATCTTCTGGAATTCTCCTCAGGGCTTAAGTACAACCTTGGCCCCTTCTAGAACAGCATCTGTGTACTGACCCTGAGGAAACACTTCCCGGAAAACTTCACCTCAATGATCCTGGGCTCTTGTTAATCAGAGCTGATTTTTTTTTTTTATCTCCAGCTTACTTGACACCACAGATTGGTCACACTAAATACCTGGTATGTTTTTGTTTCCCTTTGATACTTCATAGCTCTAGCCTCCATCATTTGCATTGCTCTCAACATCTCCCAAGTTCCTATAGAACAGCTCACTGAGCTGTCAATACTCAATGGATTTCTAGCCCAAAGTACAAAATCCTTCCACAATCCTCTCCAAACCACATGGTCATGTCTGTCACAGCAATACCTATTATCATAATACCAACTTGTATTTGTTAAGATTATTATTGATGTTGAAAGACCCCCAGAGCTGGGGAGACCCTCACTCAAGTCTCGGGGTGACATGACCACCAAATAACTCATGAGAGACTGATCTTGATGCAACAGCACGAGGTTTATTCAGGGGGAGGAAGGAAAGCCAGATCTGGGGTCGAACATGTAGCCTAGCAGACCAGAGGAATTCGACCTAGAGCACAAGGAGTAAGGGATATTTAAAGGGAAAAACCACAAACTAGGGGGAGTGAGAAGGAATTCCAACCCAAGGTATTCAGTCAGTTAGGGATGAGAACATATTCATTTTAGGCCTGTAATCTTTATCTACTGGTCAGCAGGGTGGAGAGCCTCCTGAACCAGTTGACCTTCATTCCTAGTTCTGCCCTCATTGTAGTTTGGCCAGGAGGGGCTGTCTCAGGAACCAGAGCCCTGAGGCTCTGAGTTAATCCAAGTTCCTGGAACCCAGAGCTCTGAACCTGCTGACCTGCATTCTTAGTTCTGCTCAGTCTGCTAGGGGTCATAAAAACTTATTTTTATATCTTTCATACTTTTCATTCCCCACTTCTCCTAGTAGATAGTTCTAATCATAGAACTAAAAATCAGTATCATCATAATCTGGATTTCCTTGGCCCTGTAAAGTATGATATTGTAGGCATAACATTAAAATCTGAACAGCACTTAGTCACTAAGTCCAGTCCCAACATAATTCTCAGGGGAACTCCTAACTCTCTTTTATTGCCAGGCACTACCTTACTAGCTCTCAAGCTTCCTAGCTTCTCTTCTTTCCTGTCTTATCTCTTTTACTTTCTCTAGCCTCTTATTCCTTCTGACTCTTGCACTAAACTCCATCTTCAAATACTTTCTTTTAAATGTTCTATTTCTTCACTATACTCTTTCACAGTCCTGCAACTTTCCCTTTTCTTTCTCCACTTATAAAAACACTTTCTCAGCTACCTGCACTAGTTTTCTTAATGACTTATACTGTATATCTTCTAATTTTGTAGTCTTTCAACTCCATCAGAAATCCAGGAATGACTGAATAATAGAGAATATATGGGAAGCCTAACACAGCTTCCAAAAATATTGCCAACTAATAGAGACTGCTGGACACCAGGACAGTCCTTACTTCAAAACGTTGGAGCATCGATCTTCAGCCTTCTGGCCCATGAATGTCTGAAAACAGGAACATTAGGACTGGCCTACTCTGTCTCAGCAGATATAAGCTGTCCTAGGCCTCTGTATCCTTTTTTGGACAGTATCGTCTGCAGATGAAGAGGCAACTTTTGCCTAGTGGCTGTCTCGCCACAGCTGGAGCAGCTCCGATGATGCTCAATCTCTTCTTTGAGTCTGAGAAAGGGGTATTGTCAGTCAGAGACAAGTCTCTAGCCAGATGAATAAATAATATCAAATGCCATATTCTGTGGATTTCTGATGTTTTTGAAAACCAACTATCTATGTAAAGTAATCTAGATTATTGTCTGAACTACTCTCAGTTATTTCTAATGAAAATATTGAAGTCACCCTAACAATTAACTCAGAGCCATGAATTTGCTAATTTGGCCCTAAACTCACAGGTCTAAACATCTCAGATCTGTCTATAGAAAACTTCATCTTTTGGTCTTGAAATATACACAACAGACCTGTATTAGCTACACCTTTCAATCGATACGAAATCACTAATGTACACCCAATTTTAACAACAAATTCTCAATTTAAAGGCTCTTACTCATTTCTTGCACACCAATTTAAGATGTAAATGGTTTATAACACAAGCCTCAACTTTTACCAATTACTCCTACAAATATAGGATACAAAATTCAGAACTTAATAATATAAACACCAAAGCAAACTTTCTGGAAATAAGCTGTGTATCTAAAGAAATATTCAAATACCTGACCAAATTCTAGTCACACAATGCTTTCAGTTTAAATTGTCTATATACCAATTAACTCATTTTCAGTACATGGTAAATATTATCAGAAGGTCCTTATATCAAAGATAACATTGAGTTTGTATCAAAACAGATTCTGCATCAAATAGGAACATGTGACTCAACAATGAATTATAAGGCTTTCTATAGCTATACAATTAAATCTGGCTATTTCTTCCCTATTTTAAATATGACCACTTTACATTTCCTAGAAACACAACCCATCAACAACCCTCTCCAGCCCCAAAGACCAGGGAGCGGGGTAGACGACTCATCATAACTTATTCGAGCTGAACAGGGGAGAAGAGATGTTGGGGGTGGGGGGAAGGAAAAACAGAATTAGTCTTCTGATGTCTGTGTCTTAACTGGATCAGGCTGAAGTTCAGGACACCAGGAGTTCAAGCAGGCACATCTGATGAAGGAATTCACCAAGGCTATACATTTCTGCAACATATGAATCTCAAAAGAAATTTACTTCAAGCATCTTTTCACAGAAACACTAAACCAAAACCTTTCTGGGTGGTATTTGGGTTCTCTGTTCCTCAAAATATCTAAATAAGAAAGTCCCCATCTCTGATATACAGGACAAGATAAAAATTTCTTATTTTGTTAATGCTAACCAGCTGTTCCAGGTGCGTTTGACCAAGGCATCTCCCACTGGCTCAATAACAGTACGTGCAGCAACAGCCACAGCTGTTCCAGGTTTCCTTCTACTACCATGTTTTGAATTTGGTTTATTTTTCTATTCTCTTTTTATTTCCAAGGCAAACTAACTCTTTCTTCATTGGTCTCCAAACTGCTCATCACTTGTCTCTAGACTCCACACCTTTTTAACTCTTGTAATATTAAGGTGTAATCATAATCTAAACAAAACCCAATTTTAAACATTCTATTTTCTTTAAAATCAATATCAAAGTATTATTGTCACAGTATAAAGTTTAGCTGCCAATTCTTACACATGAATGCATGACAGTGCAATTTTTCAAAAAGACATTGTTTTAAATCCTATCTCTGGCTCAGGCTTCACCCTTGACCTTACTAAATTTATAAGGGGTAAGAATTACATAAAATATCATGAAGACCTGTTTTCCTGGGTTGGCCATGCCACGTGTTGTCATTTAACATGACTCTGACCCCAAGTTATCAATTTTAAACTAATTTTCTGTTACCAATATTACAAGCAAAACACTGTTGTCCCCTTTAAGAGCGACTCATGTAGACACTCAGCTTCTATCATCTCTTTTTCAGCTGTGCTTAACTCCTGGCCACAGCACAGTGGCTTATCAGTCTCTCCTGTACAACGTCTTAACCTCTTTTTTTCTTAATTATTTTTTTAACATGAAACAGAACAATCATTTATCTAAACAGTGCCCACCACATGGTAAGCAAAGCATAACTCCCAAGGCTGTAATATCCAATCACCACAATTTACAAGATGCCAATTCAATAATTTTTGAACCAGATAATAAAGACAATATTTTAACCCAGTTAATCTATTTTTTAAAAACCTACTTAGTTGTTTAGGAGTGCCTGACTGCTGTGCCCTAGTGAGCCCATGCCCATGGGCTTCAAAGAAGCATGCCTCCTCCAGGGCCCTGTCCCTGTATAGAGCTGTGAACTCTATCCAGCCCCCACTGCTGTGGATCCAGTCAGCCAGGCATGTCTCTGTGTAGGCCACCATCTAATCCTGCACTTGTCCCACCAAAGGCTATATTTCTTTGTTGACACTCTCAGCACATAGGACAGCCCTAAAGACAAAGAATGCCCAAGATGGTTCCAGTTGGGGCCCACTTAGAAGTTTGTCAGGCTGAGCCTGGGGTCACATGTAGCTGAGCGGCCAGGTCAGAGATGGTGCAGTGGAAGTGGGTCTCAAACTCATCTCCAGCAGCCCGAATGGCTTGGTCCAGCGGGTCGGCTGCTGGGCCTTCACCAGAGCCAGCTCCCTTCTGCCTGACTAATACAACCAGCAATGGACATCTCTTAATATTAGTGTCTCCTCACTGGTCCTGTCCTGTTATTCAGGATGCAATGATATATTATCTACTCTCTCTTTGGACTAGGAAGGTCCTTCAAAGAGCTACAAGCTGCTTTTAATCTCTGCTCCAAGTCCTGTCATCTAACAGAATCTTGCCATTCTTTAGCCACACCCACATGACTATCTTCCATTGTTGTAGAAAATATATCAACCATTCTGTCCTCTACAACCAGAATTTAGGTGGTGTCTTAGTCAGGGTTTCTATTCCTGCACAAACATCATGACCAAGAAGCAAGTTGGGGAGGAAAGGGTTTATTTGGCTTACTTCCACATTGCTGTTGATCACCAGTGGAAGCCAGGACTGGAACTCAAGCAGGTCACGAAGCAGAAGCTGATGCAGAGGCCATGGAGAAATGTTCCTTGCTGGCTTGTTTCCTCCTGGCTTGCTCAGCCTGCTCTCTTATAGAACCCAAGACTTCCAGCCCAGGGATGGCACCACCCACAAGGGGCCCTACCCCCTTGATCACTAATTGAGAAAATGCCCCACAGCTGGATCTCATGGAGGCACTTCCCCAACTGAAGCTCCCTTCTCTGTGATAACTCCAGCCTGTGTCAAGTTGGCACACAAAACCAGCCAGTACAATTGACCCCTTGTCAACTTGACACATAAACACATCACTATTAAGCCTCAACCCTTATTTTCTTATTCATCTCCAAGATCTAAAGTCCCACATATTAAAAGTTCAATCAAGAGGAAGAAGGGGCCTGCCTGATGGAGCCAGAAAAGAGTGGACTTGGGTTGTAGAAGGAGAAAGTTACAAATCCTCTCACCTCAGTAGGATAAAGTCAGAAGTCTCTTCTGAAATACCTGGTGAAGCGGGGGAGGGGGTGTGTGAAGCTGGAGGACCTGGAGGCAGAACTGGCTGATGAGGAGGTCCTGTTTGGGGACATGGAGCTGAACCTCCATGAACTCAGGGAGCTCAAGTAACAAGAGGGACCTGGCTCGGGAGTACCCGACAGCGGGCGAGCAGGAGAAGCTGGAGGCCACACATGCCCAAGGAGACCAGAGGACAGCCAGCTTGAGCTGTGGACATCGTGGAGGAGGAATCCAGTGCTCCAGGAGAGGAGCAGCAGCGCTGGGAGGAGGCCCAGCTGGGTGCTGTGTCCCTTAAGTTTGGGGCCTGAGATGCTGTTGCACAGGAGCCCAAGTACCAGCTGGTGCTGGAGCACTGCAGCCTGCCAGTGTTCGCATTCCGAGAGGAGCTCCTGACCGCCATTGCCAACCACCAGGTCCTCATCATCTGTCTTAGTCAGGGTTATTATTCTTGCACAAACATCATGACCAAGAAGCAAGTTGGGGAGGAAAGGGTTTATTTAGCTTACATCCACATGGCTGTTTATCACCAGAGGAAGTCAGGACTGGAACTCAAGCAGGTCAGGAAGCAGGAGCTGACGCAGAGGCCATGGAGAGATGTTCCTTGCTGGCTTGCTTGCTTCTCCTGGCTTGCTCAGCCTGCTCTCTTATAGAACCCAAGACTTCCAGCCCAGGGATGGCACTACTCCTTTGATCACTAATTGAGAAAATGCCCCACAGCTGGATCTCATGGAGGCATTTCCCCAACTGAAGCTTACTTCTCTGTGATAACTCCAGCCTGTGTCAAGTTGACACACAAAACTAGCCAGTACATCATCGAAGGCGAGACCAGCTCTGGGAAGACTACTCAGATCCCACAGTACCTCTTTGAGGAGGGTTACACAAAGAAAGGCATGAAGATTGCTTGCACCCAGCTCCGGAGAGTGGCAGCCATGGGTGTAGCAGCCCAAGTAGCCTGGGAGATGGGTGTAAAGCTTGGCAATGAGGTGGGCTACAGCATCCGGTTTGAGGACTGCACATCAGAGCGAACTGTTCTCCGCTACATGACAGACAGAATGACAGACAGATTGCTACTCCAGGAGTTCCTCTCTGAGCCTAACCTTGCAAGTTACAGTGTGGTGATGGTGGATGAAGCTCATGAGCGGATCTTGCACACAGACATTCTCTTTGAATTGATCAAAGATGTTGCTAGATTCCGACCAGAGCTCAAAGTCCTGGTGGCTTCAGCCACACTGGATACTGCCCGTTTTTCTGCCTTCTTTGATGACTCCCCTGTCTTCCGAATCCCTGAACGCAGGCTTCCAGTTGACATCTTCTATACCAAGGCCCCAGAGGCTGACTACTTGGAAACCTGTGTTGTGTCAGTGCTGCAGATCCATGTGACTCAGCCCCCTGGGGATATACTCGTGTTCCTGACGGGACAGGAGGAGATTGAGGCTGCCTGTGAGATGCTCCAGGGCCGCTGCCGCAGACTGGGCTCCAAGATCCGGGAGCTCCTGGTGCTGCCCATTTATGCCAACCTGCCCTCAGACATGCAGGCTCGCATCTTCCAGCCCACACCCCCTGGGGCCCGAAAGGTGGTTGTGGCAACAAACATTGCAGAAACTTCCCTCACCATCGAAGGCATCATTTATGTGCTGGATCCAGGGTTCTGCAAGCAGAAGAGCTACAACCCTCACACAGGCATGGAGTCACTAAGGTCACACCCTGCAGCAAGGCTTCAGCCAATCAGCGGGCTGGCCGCGCAGGCCGAGTGGCTGCAGGGAAGTGCTTCTGCCTGTACACAGCCTGAGCCTATCAGCATGAGCTGGAGGAGACCATAGTTGCTGAGATCCAGAGGACAAGCCTGGGCAACGTTGTGCTGCTGCTAAAGAGCTTGACTTCTTGGACCCTCCACCACTCAAGACCCTGCTGCTGGCTCTGGAACAACTTTAGGCCCTTGGTGCCCTCAACCACCTTGGAGAAGTCACCACATCTGGTCGAAAGATGGCAGAGCTGCCTGTGGATCCCATGCTGTCTAAAATGATCCTGGACTCCGAGAAGTACAGCTGTTCCGAAGAGATCCTGACCGTGGCTGCTATGCTGTCTGTCAACAATTCTATCTTCTGCCAGCCCAAGGATAAGGTCGTGTCGACAACAATGCCCGTCAACTTCTTTCTCCCTGGTGGGGACCGCCTGGTTCTGCTAAATGTGTACACACAGTGGGCTGAGAGTGGCTACTCTTCCCAGTGGTGCTATGAAAACTTCGTACAGTTCAGATCCATGCACGGAGCCCGGGATGTGCGGGAACAGCTGGAGGGGCTCTTGGAGAGTATGGAAGTTGGCTAGACTTCTTGCCAAGGTGACTACATTCCTGTGTGAAAGGCCATCACTTCGGGTTATTTTTACCACGTAGCAAGGTGGACTCCGAGTGGCTACTGCACAGTGAAGCAGCAGCAGACAGTGTTTACTCATACCAACTCCTCTCTCTTTGAACAACAGCCACCTGGTTGCTCTACCATGAGCTTCTCTTGACCACAAAGGAATTCATGAGACAGGTATTGGAAATTGAAAGCAGCTGGCTTTTGGAAGTGGCTCCCCACTCCTATAGGCCAAGGAGCTAGAAGATCCCCATGCCAAGAAAATGCCCAAAACAGTTGGCAAGACATGAGAAGAGCTGGGCTAGAGAGTGACATGGACTGAGCCTCGCAGCTCTTTTTTTCCTTTCATACTTTATTTAATATCCAGTAAATAAAATTATTTTTTAAAAAGTTCAATCAATTTAAAATGTCCAATATCTTTTAAAATTCAAAGTCTCTTAACTGTGGACTCCACTAAAATACATTTTTCCTTAAAGAGGGAAAAATATCAGGGCACAGTCACAATCAAAAGCAAAAGCAATGTCTGGGATCCAACTCACCATCTTCTGGGCTCCTTTAAGGGCTTTGGTCACTTCTCCAGATCTGCCCTTTGTAGCACACATCTTGTCTTCTAGGCTCCAGATGCCGGAACTCCACTGCTGTTGCAGTTCTTGGTGGTCATTGCATGGTACTGACATTTCCAAAATACTGCTGTCATCCGCTGTATAGGCTTCACCAATAGCCTCTCATAGACTGTCTTCATGGTGTCAAGCCTCAACTCCTTTGCATGACACCTTCAGTGCTGGTCCATCAATTGCAAACTGAGGCTGCACCTTCACCAATGGCCTTCCATGGCCCCTCTCTGTGCCAAGCCTCAGCTGCACTTCATGACCCCTTCTTGCCTTCAAAACCAGTACCACCTGGGTGACCCTTCACATTACCAAGTCCTGCTGCAGCACAAGGTACAACCTTGGCTATCTCTGGAACACAACCTCTTTGTGCTCTCAGAAAACACTTCCCAGAAGATGTCACCTCAATGATGCTGGTCTCTTCTTAATCACCAATAATTTCTTAGTTCCAGCTAACCAGCATCAATAGTCCCAGTAATGCAAAGTTTTCACTTTAGTAGTCTGGTATCTTGTTAATCAGACCTTATACTTCAGCCCCAGCCAACCAGAACCACAGAATCTTCACAATCAAAACAACATGGCCCTGATAAGAGTCTTTAATCTTCCCTCTGAAATTTCACAAGCCAGGCCTCCATCTTCTGCACTGTTCTCAACATGATCTTCCAAGCTCCTACAGAACATCCCACAGAGTTCTTAACAACCAGTGGCTCTTCTAGCTCAAAGTTCCAAAGTCTTTCCACAGTCCTCCCCAAAACATGGTCAGGTTGTCACAGGAATACCCCACTATGCTGGTACCAATTTGTCTTAGTCAGGGTTTCTATTCCTGCACAAACATCATGACCAAGAAGCAAGTTGGGGAGGAAAGAGTTTATTTAGCTTACTTCCACATTGCTGTTGAACACCAGAGGAAGTCAGGACTGGAACTCAAGCAGGTCAGGAAGCAGAAGCTGATGCAGAGGCCATGGAGAAATGTTCCTTGCTGGCTTGTTTCCTCCTGGCTTGCTCAGCCTGCTCTCTTATAGAACCCAAGACTTCCAGCCCAGGGATGGCACCACCCACAAGGGGCCCTACCCCCTTGATCACTAATTGAGAAAATGCCCCACAGCTGGATCTCATGGAGGCACTTCCCCAACTGAAGCTCCCTTCTCTGTGATAACTCCAGCCTGTGTCAAGTTGACACACAAAACCAGCTGGTGCAGGTAGCTTGAATAGAATAGCTAGTTACAATCATAGGATAAAGCTGGCACTCCTCTTCCTCTTTCTAGCCAAGATGTTTTACCTATCTGGTTGTCAACCTCTTTCCATAAGACTTCAAGCTGGACTTGAGTTTTCAAGCTTTCTTGACTTGTTTTACCTCAATCTAAGGATGATGATTTTTAAAACACTGTCCTTTCAGTCTCTATTCTGCTTGTCCTCGGGAAATGTCATCTTGTCCCATTTTGCCTCCCCCTTCCAACAAAGTCTATTCTGATTTAACTCATCCATACTTGATAGTTTTTAGCATTTTCTATTCTATATCCTCAGTTCACCTATCTAAAGCTGTCAATTGGGCCTGTCCTTGAGGGAAGAAAGCTCTTTCTCTTCTCAATGAAAAAGGAAAATCATTCTTTGCACTGTATGCATTTAAGCCTAGCTAACCGGGACATTCCCATGGGCTACTCCATGATTGCCAATAAAAATGAGCTTTGGACCTGCCTCTGCAACTGGTGACAAATCTCTTTGACCTCCCTCATTACTCTTCACCTTTTCTACCCTGCATCTATTACTCATCTCCTTGACTCCTAGCAGCCAGAACTTGTGCCTCATTAGTCATTCTTTGGAGTTGAGGTGCCACTTTGTTTTTTAACACTGTTCTTGTAATGCCTTCTCTGGAAAGGCATGTGTGCCCGTCCCATGGAGCTAGATTCTCTGATCACATTCCTGAGCTTATATAGAACAATATATAAGCTTATATAGAACAATATAGATAAGTCATCATACATTTCCTCAAGGTTCTACATACACGGCAAAACAAACTTGATCCACTAAAGAAGAGCTGGTGCAGATGTGATGGTCAATCTTCACTCTCAACTTGATGGGATTAAGAATCACTTTGGAAGCAAAACTCTGGTTGAGTCTGTGAACAGTTTATAGATTGGGCTAATTGAGATAGAAAGGTCCTAAATATGGGTTGGCATCATCTGTTGGCTTGCGGACACAAAGGAAGGATGCAGACAAGACTTAGTGAATAAAGTGAATGCTGCATAAACACAGGAGTCTGAGTTTGCATCCCAGGAAGCAATGTAAATGTGAAACACTGCAGCATGGACTTGTAGCCTCAGTTCTATGGATATTGAGACTGGAGAATCCTGAAGGCTTGATGGTCACTCAGTATAGCAGAGACTATGAGTTGTAGGCTCCATGAGAGATCGTCTCCAAAATAAGTGTAAACAATAGAGGAGGGTACTCAGAGTTGATCTCTGGCCACCAAGACTTGTGCCCGGGTGATCACATGCCCACAGACAGATGGACATAGAAAGAGACAAACAGACAGAAAGAAGGGGGGGAAGGGGAAGGAGGGG